>CAUYUJ010013891.1:748847-788847 GCA_963575745.1 Prorocentrum cordatum | reverse complement strand
AATAATCAGCATCATCATCTTCATCATCGTCATCATCTTCAGCATCATCATCATCATCATCATCATCATCATCGTCATCATCGTCATCGTCATCGTCATCATCATCGGCATAATAGTCGTCACCATCGTCAGCATCGTCACTATCATCGAAATCGTCCCTATCCTCACAATTCTCACCATCCCTATCATACTCATCATCCTCATCGTCCTCATCGTCCTCATCCTCGTCATCATCATCATCATCATCACCATCATCACCACCATCATCATCGTCACCATCATCATCATCACCATTATCAGCATGAGCATCAGCATCAGCATCAGCATCAGCATCAGCATCATCAGCAGCATCATGGTCATCGTCATTGTCATCATCATGATCATCACCATCATACTCATCATCATCATCACCAGCAGCATCACCATCAGCATCCTCATCATCATTACCATCATCACCATCATCATCATCATCAACATCGTCATCATCATCATCATCAGCATCATCATCATCATCATCATCATCATCATCATCATCATCATCATCATCATTATCCCCATCATCATCATTATAATCCTCAGCATTATCGTCATCGTCATCGTCATCGTCGTCGTCATCGTCACCATCGTCACCATCGTCACCATCATCATAGTAATAATCATCATCATCATCAGCACCATCATCATCATCATCATCATCATCATCAGCATCATCAGTATCATTATCATCATCATCCTCATCATCATTGACGTCCTCATCATCATCATCAGCAGCAGCAGCATCATCCTCCCCCCCATCATCATAAACATTATCATAATCATCATCATCATGATCATCATCATCATCATCATCATCATCATCATCATCATCATCATCATCATCGTCGTCGTCGTCGTCGTCGTCATCATCATCATCATCATCATCATCATCATCATCATCCCCCCACCGCTCCAGGCACCAGCCACCAGAAAGTTGGAGGGTGCGGTGGGAAGGAGTGGGGCAAGGTAACAAACGAACACCAGCAGGGATCGAAGGAAGGACTACACGGGACCGACGAGTTTAGCGGGTATGCCTGGTGCGCCTAATCTCCTGGTGTCCCGATCCCCTGATATCTCGCGCAGGAAACTTCCTCTCACCTTGCGCCTCAAGCGAATGACACGACCCCAACAGCGACATCGATGGGAGCGCGGGGGCGATGCCAACGGGGACGGCGTCCGCCTGGCGACCATTCGAAGCCGACGGCGGCTGCTGCCAGGCGTCAGGCGGGCAGCGCTCGCCGCGAAGCCGGCAGTGGGATCCGGGTCGGAACAAGCAGCAGGCGCTGCCCCGCATCGTCCCCACTCTCGGGGACACCCTGAGGGGGCTCGCAGATCACGGCCCGAGGCACGTGCGCGGAGGGGGGGGCCAGGGGACGTGCTGAAACAAGACAAGACACGGGGTGAAGAAAATCTGGGAAGATCTCAGGACCCCAGCCATGATATCTTCACCTCCCACTGCAGCCTTCCTCCCAACCTCTTTCGGCAGCGACGATGGGGGCGAATAGCCCAGGGGCGGGCAATACAGTGACACGCATGCGCCCGGGAGCCCATTTCGAAGACATAGATCCTCGGCGAACCTGAACACATGTATTGCTCTCCCCTGGGCTATTCGCCCCCATCGTCGCCTCTGGCCCTTGGCCGCCCCCGATGGTCGGAACGAGAAGCAGGCGCTGCCGCCCCCCTTCAGCGGGCGCCTGCCAAGCGCCCGCTCCAGGAAGAGGGCTCTCACGCCCGGATCCGGCGCCCGAGGGGCCTCTGCTGCAGAAAGGACGCCGCGGCGGGGGCGGGCGCCGCCGGCTGCTCAAACGCGGCCTTCAAGATATCCTTCGCCTCTAGAGGAGCAGGAAAAAGCAGAAGCATACACTCTCGAAGGTCCAAGCGGGTTTCTCGGATCGGCGCCTGGGCCCTCATCCCTGGCGCGTGCTCGCCAGCGGCGGCGCCGGGGGTGCCACCAGGAGGGCCTGGCGCAAGTCCAAGAGATCCGCGCGGAGCTCCGAATGTGCGCGTTTGGTTGATGCCGTTGTTTCTCCTTCGAGCCTCGTGCAGGGCGTCAATCTCCTTCTGCCGGGCCGCCTTCCTGTCGTCGTAGGTCGAGCTGCCCTCCACGCAGGCCTTCTGCAGGTCGGCGAGATACTGCGTGGTGACATCGTGCTCCTCCTCCACGTGCTTCTTCTCGGCGCCGAGCGTCGCGGTCTTGTCAACCTGCCTCTTCTTCTCCGCGCCCTTGACCTCGGCCTCCTTCAGGCGCGTTGCCTTCTCGATGTCGCAGTCCTTCATCTCCTCCTCGTAGAACTTCTGATCGCTCTCCTCCTGCACCTTCGTGTCGGTCTCCATCTTGGCGAAAAACTCGTTCGTCTTCTGCAGCACCGAGATGATGCCAGAGCCTGCCTCCGTCGGGTCGGTGACCCCAGTGTATGAGGCGTCCCAGGTCGAGGGAGTCTCGGACAGCTCAGCCGGCTCGGCGCTCCTGGTCTGCATGAGCTCCCACGACTCCTTTGCGATCATGCCGCTCTCCTTGTAGTGCGTCTCCAGGACAGCGATCGCGTTTGCGATCGCGGCCTGGGCATCCTGGGCATCCTTGGTGGCCACGGCGTTTTCCTTCTTGCCCAAATCACGGATCTCGCTTGACTCCTTCATGTGCATCTCGATCTTTGCCACCATCTCGTTGGCCGCTGTGATCTCCTCGGCCAGCTGCAGCGTGTACGCCTCGGATGCCTGGATCTTGGCCTGCAGCTCCGCGATCTTGTCCTCCTTGTCGGCCAGGGACGCGTCGGTCTTGTTGACCTCCAGATCACACCAGTGCTTGTGCTCATCCTCGTCCTTCTGCTCGCTCATCAAGTGGAATATCATTTTCTCAATCATTCCGCTGACTTCGTCGAAGGGCCCGCCCAAGTGCGCAGACACCTCCTGGGCGAACCACTCGAGGGTCTTCGACTTGGCATCATGGGCCGCCCTGCGGAGCAGCTGCAGGGCCCTTTCGCCAGCGCCCGGACCGGAGCTGCCCACCTGCAGGAAGCTCAGGGGCGACGGGGGGGGCACTGGATTCTCTGGCGGCTCTGTGCGCACGCCCGTGACCTCCGCCAAGATCTTGATGGCGACCTCCATCGCGCTGACCTCCTGTTCGCGCGTCTTCGAGCGCTCTGCCCACTGCGCCTCCTTGGTGTTGCACTTCTGCTCTGTCTCGCTGAGCAGCGACGAGTCCGCTGAGAGGTCCGCCTGCGTCGAGGCCAGGTCCGTGTCGGCTTTGTCCTTGGCAGCTTGAGCCTCGCTCTTGGCACTCTCCTTGTTACCCTTCGCCTTCTCGGTAGCCGCGATCTCGTCGGCGCGGGCTGCCGTTGCAAGCTGGTGCGCGTTCTGCGCGTTGGTCTCGGCCTTGACCGCAGCGAGCAGGTCGGCCTCGAACCTCTGCTTCAGCTGCTTCAGGAGCTCGATGACCGCCTCAGACTTGAATGTGTACGACTTCACGTGCGCGTCGCGGTCCCCCAGGGCCGTGAGGTTCTCGACCCTCTCCGCTGGGGTCTCCGCGAACCCGGCCAGGGCCCTCTGCTGCTCCTGCGTGGCGTGCACCTCCACGAGCGCGAGCACCGCGCGCACGCTCGCCCTCGCCTTGGCGACGAGGGCCGCGCCCGCGGTGGAGGCCTCTGCCCCCTCCAGGAGCTCCAGGGCCCCGGCGACGCCCTCGATGGTGTCCTTCAGCTGCTTCTCCTCGAACACGCCCGCCACCGTGCCGCGAGGCACGCGCTGGAGTGTCCTCGCGTCCTCTGCTGTCCTGCCCCCGGCCCCAAGAATGGACTAGTGAAGGGGCCTATAGACCCCGACTTCCTAAATCTCCCAGGGCTCCCGGCGTGCCTCCAAGGGCCCCGGCGCGTCTTCTCGCGTAACGTTCTGGTCCAAGAGGGCCCCAAATCGGACCAAGAGGGCCCCGAGGCAGACACGGATGGGCCGAAAGCCACTCGATCCGCCGCCCCCCTGTTGGCTTGCCACAGAGGTGAACGGCGTGCTAGATGTTAGGTAGGGTGGGTATCTATAAAAAGGTGTCCAATGGGCCTTCGGCCGATCCGGCCGACCACCCTGAAGGGCGCATAAAAAGTCTCTCCCGTCGGCCTTGCGCCGAACAAAAACCCATAAACTCCCCAGGTCGCCTGTCTTCCCGCTCCAAACGGCTCCAAGATGGCCTCCAAGCCGGCCAACGATCCCCCATGGTGGCCCAAGAGGCCTCCAAGACGGCTCCTGAGGCCTCCAGTAGGACCCCCAAGAAGGCCCGCAGAGGCCAAAAAACAATGATTTCCCACAGGTTCCCAAAACAACGCTTGCACTCAGAGGTTCTTGCTTGTCTTCTGAGGAACTGGGCCTGTGGGCCGCTCTGGCCGCCACGTGGACGCCGTCGCCGCCTCGTAGCCGCCCGTCGCTGCCCGCCGCCCGGGCCTGCGGGCCGTTGTGGCCGCCACGTGGCCGCCGCCGCCGCCGCCTGTCGCCTCGTAGCCGCCCGCTTTGCGCTGGCTCGCATCGCTTCGCATTGCTGTGCACTGCTGTGTGCACTGCTTTGCATTGCTTTGCGTTCTTTTGCATCGCTTTGCACCACAAAGATTGCACCACATTGATTGCGCCGCATATACTGCTAGGTATCGCTGTGGCTAAGATTTGAAAGATTTGGGCGTTTGCTCAGTTTCGGCTATGCGACAGCCTAAGACAGCCCCCGATGCCACCAAGCTCAAGGCGCCTCCGAGAAAGAGGACCCCAAGTCGGCCCAGAGAGGCCCCCACGACGACTTTCGACGGCCGCAGGCGGGCCAGGAACGCCCCCAGACGGCCAAAGAGCCCCAAAACTTGCCCAAGATGTCTCCAAGATGTGCCAAGAGACACCCAAGACGGCTCAAGACGGCCACAAGATCGCCCACGACGGCCCATTAAGCCTCTACGACTGCCCAAGAGGCCTCCAAGAGGACTTCCAAAAAGGCCCACAAGCATAGAGGTTCCATTGGCTTTTGACTGATTTTGGCGTTTGCACATGGTCTGCTCTCCAACGTCCTAAAACGCCTCTAGGGGCCACCATGATAGCCCCAAGAGCGCCCAGAAGGCATCCGAGATGACCCCCAAGACGGCCCAAGGAGGGCCTCCAGACGGCCCAGGCGACCTCCAAGACGACCAAGATGGCCTCCAAGACGGCCCTGAAGCGCCACAAAAAGGGCCCCAGGTCGGCCCAGAGACGCCCCCATGGCTTCCGACGGCGTCAGACGTGCCAGGGACGCCCTTAGACGGCCAAAGAGCCTCCCAAGGAGGCCCCACGGGCCCCCAAGAGGCCCAAGGAAGCCCCCAAGAGACCTCCAAGAGGCCCCCAGGAAGCTCCCTGAAGGCCCCCTATACTACCTCAAGAGGCTGCCAAGAGGCCTCTTCCTCCTTCTCATCCTACTCCTCCTACTCCTCCTCCATTCCTCTTCCTTATTGAAACAACTCTCCACTGTCGCACCCCCTGACTAGTCGGGGGGCGGGCCTGGCATTTCACCTAAGACTTCCTCACCACGTATGATCTTGGAGCTTGAAATCTGCAACAGTTTAACCGATAGAAAACAGGCCGTGTTCAAAGTGTGGTTCACACCTTAGCGCAGCGCACATTCGCCTCACAAATTCCCAGCTGTTTCACTAACGTAGGGCGGGTCGTTTTCAACATGCGGCTCTCGCATTAGCGCCGCGAACACACGCCCTACACGTTTGCTACAGGTTCACGGATGGAGGGCGGGCGGTTGAAAAATGTGGCTCTCGCCTGAGTGCCGAGCACATTCGTCTTAAAAAATGCTGCACCAGCTTCAAGGATGGAGGGCAGCTCCTGACCAAAATGCGATCATCGGCCAGAACCGCGCACATTCGTCCTAAATGTTCGCCGTGGTTTGAAGGATGGAGGGCGATCCCTTTTCAAAATGTGGTTCTGGCCTTGGCGCCGCGCACCTTCGTCTGAAACAGTTGCCCAGCTTGAAAGATTCGCATTGCCGAAATCCCAAAAGTTGTGTCCTGGCAGGGTTTAGCGACTGTCACAAACTAACATGCAAGTAACTTCGCAGTGTTGAAATCCCAAGAATGGCGTTCGGGCACGATTTCGGAATGTCAGGACGAAACAATAACGGTGCTTCGCGGCGCTGCAGTCCCAGGAACTATATTCTGGCACGACGTAGGATTCCCAAACGGTTCTCCTACTCATCATCCATCCGTTTTGCTTATACATAACCCTTCCCTGTCGCACCTCAGAGCCAGTCGACAGAGCAGGCTGGGCGTTTCGCCTGAGACTTCCCCATCAGTTACGATCCAGAAGCTGAAAATGTGCAACAGCTTCACAGATGGAAGGCGGGACATGTCTAAAGTGCGGCTCTCGCTGCAGCGCCGCGCACACTCGTCCTAACATATTGCCAAGCAATGGTTTCACGGATGGACGGCGGGCCGTTTTCAAAATGCGGCTCTCGCCTTAGCGCCGCGCGCACCCGTGTTGATAGAAATAACAAGAGCTTCACGTATGGAAGGCGGCTCGTTTTCAAGATGCGACTCTCGCCTTAGCACCGCGTTCACTCGCACGAATTTCACAAATGGAGGGCGGGCCGTTTCAAAGTGTGGCTCTCGCCTGTGCGCCGCGCCCACTCGTCGTAGAGACATGCAAGAGCTTCGCGGATGGAGGGCGGGCGGTTCTCAAAGTGTGGCTCACGCCATCGCGCCGCGAACATTCGCCTCAAATGTTTGCAACAGCTTCACGGATGGAAGGCGGGCGGGTTTCAAAATGCTGCTCTCGCCGTTGCGCCGTGCACCACTCGTTCTACGGACTGTGCATAAGCTTCACGGATGGAGAGCAGTACCTCATGTGGCTCACGCCTCAGCGCCGCGCAGATTCGTCTTAAGAGCTCGCAGCAGGCTCAAAGGTTCTCATGGTTAACGTCCTAGAAATGGTGTTCCGGCACGATGTCGGAATGTCAGGGCGTAACAATCACGTTGGTTCGCGGTGTTGAAATCCCAGGGGTGGTGTTCTAGCGCGATTCCGGGTCGTCAAGACGCAACAGCAATGATGATTCGCGGCGTTGAAGTTCCAGGAATGGTGTCCTGACGCAGGTCCAGATGTTCAAAGGGCTGTCTTCCAACGGGGCAGTTCCCACAATGAAAATGAGCCTTGTAGGGGGGCGTATGAAGGAGGAGGGTTAGTGCAACATAGTTGGTGAGACTGAGGTTTGCACCTTCTCCTTCTCCTCCTCCTCCTCCTCCTTCTCCTCTCCTCCTCCTTCTCCTCTCCCTCTCCCGATCCTCCGCCAAGTGTTCCCCGAAGAGTTTCAAGAGCGGCTGGGGAAACACATAGTCCGATAGCTTGGCAAAGCTCTCCCCAAACGTTCGGCCAAAAAGGCGGTTCCAAAAAAGCAAGGGGCGGTGGTGACTCGCCGTAGGCGTCTTCGATACAAGTTGCTTTCCTTGGCGCGGAGAGCTTCGGCCTTCGTGTTCTGGCCGTCCAGATCCGCGAGCTGGACCGCGAGAGCCTCGATCTGCTTCGTCAGCACATCGAGCTCCTCCGTCTTGGCGGCGATCACATCTTCGAGCTTGTCAATGTCCTCCTTCTCTTTGGCGATGGCTCCACTGAGAGTCTTCTGGGAGCCCGTGCACCAGTACTCGAACTTTGTGTAGAGGTATTCCTCCTCCTGGCTCTCCTTTTTGGCCTGCGCAATGAGGTCATTGAGAAGGCCGATCACCTTCTCGACCGGATGGCGCGAGACGATGTTCGCCACGCTTGCCCGTGCCAGTGCGCACGATGCAAGGCAAACCCAGGAGACGATGGAACACTTCATTAGTAGCACAGGTGCCGATGGCACAACTCGAGGAGTCGACCGCTGCCTCAACGCTTTGGCCCAGATGACCACGGAACATCCTCGTCCTCCTCTTCCCCATCCTGTTCCTCCCTCATCATCCATCATCCCCCTGCCCATATGGTAATTATGTTCCCTCCATCCCTCCCAGGCCTCCCCTCTTCTCACCACCGTCACCATCAACAAGAGCACCATCATCAGCAACAGAAAAATCATTAGTATTCTAACCGTCTCCACCGCCACACATACCACCACCACCACCACCATCACCACCACAACCACCACCAGCACCATCATCATCATCATCAACATAATCGTCATCATCAGTATCGTCATCATCACCATCATCAACATCAACAACATCATCATCATCACCATCATCATATGTATCGTCGTCGTCATCGTCATCATCGTCACCAGCAGCAGCAGAATAAGTATCAGCATCAGTATCAGCATCATCAGCAGCAGCATCATCAACATCATCGTCAGTATCTTCATCATAGCATCATCACCAGCAGCAGCATTAACATTAGCATCACCATCACCATCACCATCACCATCACCATCACCGTCACCAATCATAACGTCAACGTCGTGGTCGTCACCGCCATCGCCATCCACGCATGCATCATCAGCTGCATCACCACCACATCACCACCAGCATCAACAACAGCACCAGCACCTGCAGCATGGTTAGCCGAACTGCAGCCGAGGACGCACGCCGCTGGTGGGCTCCTCTACACAGCAGCACAAACAGTGCATCTCATCGAGGTTCCCCACCATGGGGCAATGCCGGGGCACCGACCGCGCGCACTCCGCGGCTCGAGCGACCGGCCATCGCTCCTGGAACTGCAGGGCAGTTTTTGATACATAGGATTGTTTAAAAATGTGGGACTTTTAAATACATGATTCATTTATGAATAAATGTATGCATGAACTCATCATTGTTTTTAATGCCGAACCCCTGCATTTGTTATACCTGATCCGCACGCGGAGCATGTTAAAACCGGCGCTGTAGGGATGTGGGCCCGCGGCGCCGATCACCGAACCCGCATAGACCAGCCACCCACCTCCCAAGCACAATGGCTGGGATCAGAAGGGCCAATGATCGCAAAAGCGGTGGGGGCGTTGGACACGGCATGTGCCCAGGAAGCTTCAGGCCGTGGAGGATTTCTCTGATGAGGGCGGCGGTGATACATTCATGGCCAGGCCTCAAGTGGGAGTTCCACCGGCTTCCAGACCCTGGATTCCTTGTCCAACGTTTCCGTACCCACTGCCCTCACCGTACCATGTCAGCCTTGGCACGCGGGGGGCCGTTCAGAAGCGCGCGGAGCCCCCTTTCTCCTCGAGCCTGCCGAAAAAGGCACCGGGGGCCTGCTGCACCACAGCGAAAAGCAGGGGACCACACGCGATTGTGCGACACCAGGCATGCCCATTCCTTGGACAAGGAACCCTTAGATTAGATACAGAGCTCCAATCGTGGATCGGCCATGGATATCACCGCCGCCCTGATCAGATAAGGAACCCCCCAGGGTCTGCAGCCTCCTGGGCACATTCATTAACGGACGTCTCCGCCGTAACGGCTGATGGTGCCGCTGATTGCGACGGCGTTTCGCTGCAGGTCGCCCCACCTGGCTGCCCGCCATCCCTTGCCGGCCAAAGCCGCTGCTACATGCATACCGCGACGCGGCCGCTCACAGACATATCATCCGATTGACAGAGGCCGCGAAGAAGCGTCACCACCGGCCTAGACAACCCTGGATCGCCAAGTGGCTGGGCCGTGCACATTCGCAACACCCTGAGCAAAGCTGAGTGGTCAGCGGCGAAGGCGGACGCCGACGCGGTCGGTAAGCCGGCGGGCCGCGCTTGGCAGGGGCGCGCTAGACAAATGGAAAGAAGAGGGCGGCCGCGGAGGGAGGAACGAGGGGGAGGCCTCCCGCGTAGAGAATCTTCGCCACGAGGAGTACGCAGGCGGCCTCACGCATCGAAAACTGGCGCACTGAAGGTGAGCGACCACTGCGAGCTGCCGAAGGAGAGAGCGGCGGAGGTCCCACCGGTGGGGCAAGCCATCATCCACTGGCAGGGCCGTCGGCGGCCTTCGTCAGGGCGTCTGGCACCACGGAGGCACGGCTTTGCAGTCCTTCAGTGCACTATCGCACATACAGCGCCAGTCCAGGGACAAGGACCTTGCCGAAGTGCACTGCGCCCGAAGGCCGCCATGGCGGCCGAGGGAGTCGGGAAAGAAGGGAGGGACGGAGGCGAAGCGATCGGGGAAGCGACCATCCCGGTGCTCAGCAACACTGGGAACATACCCTGAGGCAACGTGGGTGCGGAACGAAGATGAGATTCTTCTAACAGCACGGGCTAAAACAAGAAAAGGAGTGGGCGGGAGACATTCAGAGGAAGACTGCTGGCACTATTCCTGGCACTCCTCATCCTCCTCCTCCTCCCCCCCATTCTCCTCCTCCACGCTGCTCTGCGGAGTTCAAGTCCCAGGAACGGCGTTCTGTCGCGATTTATGATTGTCAGGACGCAACAGCCACGTTAATTCGAGCCGTTGAAGTCCCAGAAATGCTGGCACGACTTGGGATTCTCAGACGGTTGTCCTAATGGGGCACTTACCGCAATGATAACACAGCATTCTTGTAGGAACCTATGAAGAGGGAGCTTGGAGGGTAGGTTTATTGCAACATCGTTGATGCGTCTTGGGTTAACACTGACCCTCCTCCTCCTCCGCCTCCTCCTTTTCCCGTCCATCCTCCTCCTCCTCCTCCTCCTCCTCCTCCTCCTCCTCCTCTACTCCTGCTCCTCATCCTGTCCCTTGCCGTTAGTGAGGACAACACAAGAACCCAAAACAAGACGAGCGATACAAGTAGAAGTTCAACCAACGACAACACCCAGCAGCAACAAGCAGCCGAAGGCACAACAAAAATAAGCTAGCTTGAACAAAAAAAGGGCACGTACATTGAGGATATCCCTGACCAGCACGTATGGGCACGGTCGAAGTGGAGGATAAACCGCTCGCCAGGATGGTCCGCAGCGATGGGAACAGAACGACGTGGAGGAGGGAAAGATCAGCACCAGAGACTGCGTGGAGAACCTGGAAGGAGGAAGAGAAGAAGGAGGCGGCGCCGACGACGAGGAGGAGGCGAGGAGGAGACAGGAAAGGAGGACGACGAAGAGTAGGGAGGAGGCAGGAGGAGCAGGAGAAGGTCCACGGCGTCCACGGCGAGCCAGCGGGACGAGAGGCGGGACAAGGCAGGCACATGTTGCAGAGAGCGTGCCAGAGCATTGATCCCCGCACCACGCACACATGACGAAGATTTCGCCAGCGACCCAGACCTCCGAAGTCCTGGTAAGACGAAGGCAGGACGAGGATAGAATCGGGTGAGGATAGATCGAGTCCCTGAGATCTGGCGGCTCTGGAGGATGGCTCGGGCGCCGCGGCCTTCGGAGAGCGTTCCAGAGCGCTCTGGAACGGATCTGTCCTCGCCCTAGGCCGGTCCGATCAGGGTTTCCTCAACCCGCAGGCCACAGGCCCCGCGGCCCTCGACCCCTTGCCCGGGACCGACGCCTTCCTCCCGGAGCGCTTTCGGATGGCCTGGCCATCGCTCGGACGTCCATTCCCTGTTTTTTTTCGGTTTTGTGCGTGGCTTTTTCGCCAAATGATCAAGGATGCTCCTCGACGGTCCTCGCCGAGGAAAAAACGCACACGTCCGAGCGATGCCAAGGGCCCTGGGAGCCACGGCGAGAGGCCTCCGCCATGCCTCCCTCGAGGCGTCGGAGGTCTGGGGAGCAGGTCGGCCGCCTCCGCGGCGCGGGCGTCTAGCTTTGAGCCCGCCACGCCGCCGTGGCGTCCGACAGGGCGCCCCGGCGCGGACGTCCCGACCCCCCCGCCGACCGGCCGGGGAGCGCCCGCCCGCGCCAGCGGATCGCGCCGAGGGACATCTAAGGCTCGGCCCGCCGCCGCGCCCCCGCAGGCCGCGCCGCGCGGCGGCCCAGACCCGCGGCTCGACGGAAGAGCCGCACCGGAGGCCTCTCTGGCAGCTCTCGGCATCCGCGGGGCTGCTTCTGGGCCCCGGGGCAGTCACAGGGACCTCCTCCTCCTCCTCCTCCTCCTCCTCCTCCTCCTCCTCCTCCTCCTCCTCCTCCTCCTCCTCCAGCCCCCAGGATGGGGTCGAGAGCTCCAAGGGTCGGCGACTCGGAAAGACATCGAACCGCCAGAGGTCTGGGTCCAGCCGACCGCCGCCGCCCCCCTCTCGGGGGTCGCCGCTGCGCGACGGGTGTCCAGCGGGCCGGCTGCAGCCCTGGCCAGGTACAATTAGCTCGGGCGCGGAGTCGCCCCAAGGACAGCCTCGCTTCGGCGGTGCCACGGTGACGTCGGGTCGGATGGATGGGGGAGGGTGCAGTAAAGGAGGTCAGCGAATCAGCTCACGCAGCTGGTTTCCCTGGCGCCTCCCGGCGCCGATGCATCGAGGGAGGCACCCGGCAGCAGGGCCGTGACCAACTGCGTGCAGCAGATATCGTAATCCACCCTTTCCCTGTCCTCCACGTTTCGCCCGACCCGATGATAGAGTCAGAAGGGCAGACGCAGCGACAGCCAGGGCCTAGGGGAACGGCGTCAGGCCGAAATCTGGCAAGGCGTTCGAGGCTTCGATACGCCGTGCCTCATCGGTTTCGAGATTCTCTGATGCCTGGGGAGACCAAGAGGTACTGACCAGAACTTCTCCCCAGGGTGTGCTCTGACCAGAATTCCAAGGCGAAACCAGCTGTGGCGACGAGGGCTTCCCAGGCGGCCAAAGAGGGCGAAAACGAGGTAAGGGCAGCTGTATTGATGCCTTTCCCCTGCTCGGGCGCCTGGCTTTCCAGCGATGCCGCCTCCACGCCCGTGGCATCCCCCAGCGCCATGCCGTCGCTGGTGACGCAGCCAGCTCCCTCGGCAGAGCAGCCGCCGTCGAGGCAGCAGGGGCAGCTGTCCACGACCACGTTGTAGGCGGCCATGCAGGCGTTTGACATGAGAGCGTACGTCTTCTGGAAGACGTCGAAGATGTACTGCTCGCAATTCACAACGTTGCTGGAGCACTGGCAGGCGAAGTCACAGTCGGACTCCTGGCTGCTGTCCACGGGCGTGGGGGCAGGCACCGCGATGGATGGCTGCAACCCGTCCGGCGACGGCGTGGGCTGGCCGGTGTCACCTGGCGCTGCAACAGCTGGCGACAGGCTGGGCTCTTGCAGCACAGGGAGCGGCAGTGGGCTCGGAGTGGGCAGGGGCGCACTAGCCTCTTCGGAGCCATTCGGGCCCTGCTCGCACCCCTTCTGGTAGCGCTGGCAGCACCACAGCATCTTGCCGGCGGACCAGCCAGCCTTCCAGCCAGCGAACCCAGCGTCGCAGTCGAAGGGCTCCGACGTGGTCGCGTTCGCGTCGACGCAGCCCTTCTGGGCACGCTGGCAGCACCACATCTTTTTAGCGTCGGACCAGGCCGCTCGCCAATTGTTGAGAGCCGTGTCGCAATTGAACTCCAACTGGCTCGCGCCGCCCTTCCCAGGCGTATGCGAGTTCAGGGCTGCAGATACATCTGTTGTGTTTAGCGTCGTGTCTGTAAACGTGGTCGCTGTCGTAGACGTCACAGTTGTACGCGTAGTTGTCGTTGTATTTGTGTAAGTGGAGGTGGAGGTGGACGTAACAGTTGTGGTTGTTGTCGTTGGTGTCGTCGTAGTCGTACTGGTAGTGAGAGTTGTTGTGGTGGTCGTGGTAGTGCTTGTTGACGGCGGGGGGTCGAAGAAATTTGCATTCTGATGACACTGCTCCCAGCTCTCCAGGGTCTTGAACGCATGGAACGAGATCCGGAGAGGGTCATCGCAAGACCGCCAGTCAACTGAGGGATCACAGTTGTCCTCTACCAGCAGGCTGTAGTCATTGTCACGCCTGACTCCAAGGACCGCGCAGAGGCACTGGTCTATGAACATGTCTTCGCCCCAATAACAGGAGCCATTGCACATCTTCGTGAAATGAGACGTGCACTTCGGCCGGCCATGAAGCCATATCGTCACCGCTTCCTTCGAGAACACCTCGATCGGGCCATGCAACCCATGCTTGCAATTGTTCAAGTAAACTCCTCCAGAGCAGGACGAGTGATTCCGCAGCACTGGGCGCAGCCGCCACGGCAAGAAAACGGTATCCGGATCCACTTTTACGGTCCAATTGTGTAGCAGATACTGTCCGTCCTCGGCGACCCTGTCCCAGACAGCGAAAAATATGTCGGTGTTCAGCGCCGTCCCGAACTCGCCTCCTTTCTTGCAGTCCAGCGAACTATTCACCTTTCTGGTCTTAAGATCGTCTCCCAATGAGATGACCTTACTGCTGTACACAGCATAGCCGTCGCAAGCAAATATGCTGGTCCATTTCTTGTACTGCATCTGGATCAGGTCCTGCTCGTAACTGTCGGGCATCATCAACGCGAAACAGAATATGTTCAAGGACACGTCGCTGCTGGGCAGATCCATGGGGAAGAAGTCCTCCGGGTGCTTGTGAACGCACACGGGCTGCGGCTTTCCAGGCACCACGTTGTTACAGCAGCAGCCGTGGCAGCACCCACCGTCGTCCTTCTGGCACGACGCGTCGCTCGCCCAGCTGCAGTCGCACGTGCAGCCCCCTCGGTCGGGGCAGGTGGTCTGGTCACCACCGCAGCAGGCCTTGAAGCACGTGCCGTTGTTGCTCCCCGCGCACGTGGCGGTGCTGGCCCAGCTACAGTCACAGGACTCACGACGCCCTCGAGAGGCGTTGTGCGCAGCGACCGCCGCCTTGACTATCAGCGCCGGGGATCCTGTCCAGACCTCCAGCGTCGCGGTCTCTTCACGACGTGGGCACCCAAAACTCTTGGCCCCAGGGGCCCCTGCCACTGGGACGCACTTCGTCCCAGATCGGTTTCTCTTTGCCCCTGTGCCCGACAGCTGCCTCCTGGAGCCGAGGTCGAGGAGAAAGCGCCCGCTTAGCTGCCCTGGAACGCAATACGCAACCTGGAGCGTGTTGATACTGAGTTCAAAACGTAGACTGAAGACGCAGGCCTGGCGCGATGCAATCGCTAGCACGTAAGCCAACACGTGCTAAAACAACACACGCAGCGTGTTCAATCCAGACGCTTCGAACTCGGTACGTGCTGCGCTTCAGCACGGGCGTTCCAGGGCAGCCAAGAGCGCTCGTCGTCATTGCGTCGCGACGCCTGGAGGTCTGTGTGGGCCGCTCCAGACACCCTGAGTTTCAAAGGGCTGACATCTCTCGGGTGGGACTCTCTTCCTTTCGCCCGCTTTCGCTGGCCTTCCGCCAGCCTCCGCCAGTGGAACCGCCCCCGTTCTATTTCCTCCGCCTGCCGCCAGAGCCTTCCGCCGCCTCACGCCTCCTCCCCCTCCTCCTGCCGAAGAGATATCAACTTCTCGATCTCCCGACAGCGAGGCCCTCTCTTTAAGGCCTCCTGAATGGGCCCCAGGCGGATGGGGATGGAGGATCGCGCCACTTCGCCGACGCATCGGCGATGCATCGGCGACGTCGGCGTGGAGAAAATCGGGTTCCACATCGAGCCGCATCGTCAATGCATCGGCGGTGCGGCGCGATCTTCCCGACCCCATCTGCTCCGAAACCCCACTCAGGAGGCCTAGATTTCTGCAGCGCGCCGCGTGGAGCCAGCCACCGCGGCCGCTGGGGGCGCGCCACGTTCGCCGACCATCGCGAGGCCAGCAGCGCGCCGCCCAGGAGCAGCACCGCGGCGCTGGCTGCCCTCGCGGCCGGCAATGCGAGCAGCCCCCTGGCGCAGAACCCGCGCCAGCGGCCGCCCGCGGCGCTGGGCGAGGCCGGCACCGCCTGCTGGAGGAGGAGGAGGAGGAGGAGGAGGCGGAGGAGAAGGAGGAGGAGGCGGAAACGCAGGACGCGGAGGAGGAGGAGAAGAAAGCGGAGGAGGAGGAGGAGGAGGAGGAGGAGGAACGAACGTCACCTGGGGGCACCGTCAGGCTCTTCAGTCAGCGCGCGGCCCCGCGCCGTCCACTAAGCAATGGGGCGGCCGAGCGGAGGATGAAGAGGTATGGGTCCCTCCCTGGACAGGCCCTTGTCCTGTCTTGGTCAATGTAGCGAGCGGGACCTGCGCAAGGAAAGTGAACGGCTACCCTTCTGGGGCAGCCGTTCGACAATGTATGATGAATGTTTCGGCTATTGCTGGCAAGCGCTTCAAAAAAATCTGAAGGCCCCGCGCGATGGCTGGGGCCGTAAATGACCCCTTCTGGGGTGCACAAACAAAAGAAGCGTCCGAATTCTTCGGCCCTTGCAGGCAGCAACCTGAGAAGACAATATGGACGGTCGCGGGCGAGGAAAAGCACCATGCAGGCGGCATGAAAGCCACCGACTTGCTCTCGTCCACCTTGTGCAGAAGGAAGCCTGCCGGGGTCATCACACTGGCCGCCTGCCTGCGCGCGCCGCGAGTGGCGCTCACCTGCGAAGAAACACAGATCTCGTTGTCCACGCACACGATCCGCAGCACCGGCGACGAGTCCACGCCCGGCGCGATCTGGCGATCACCCAGCTCGCTCTCGATGCCATCGAGACCTCCCCGTCGAAGAAACATACGATGAGCCTGCTGCGTCCACCTCATAACCCAGGAGAATCCCAGGAGTAGCACCTTGAGGCATGGGTACACCCACGCCCCCTCCGAGACCATCTGGTCCTTCACCACATTCACTCCCAGCTCGCGGGCCCTGAGCGGGCGCATGCCGAACCACGGCACCACGGCACCAGCTGGTACAAGCAATCCGCGATGTCCTGAATCGAGAATTCCAGCTTGGCGCCGCCCTCGACCTCCAGGCCCACCACAGCCGCGGTCGACGCCAAGTGGATCGTTCGCGGCCGCTCCAAGGATTGATTCACGGCTCGGGCATCCGCGATGTGCCTGAACCTGCCTGATTTCTTCACAAAGAAAACTCCCACTTCGAAACCACGACGAGTGCGCAGCTCCACCATGCCACGAGCCAGGAGGTCCTGAACGAACAGCAAGTACTCGTCTCCGTTGGACTTCAAGGTCTTCTCCCAATAATCCGCCGACCCTGTAGGCGTGTGGACCCCTTGTCCGCGTGCGCTCAGTCGACGCATCCGTTGTCCTCTTTCCCTGCGTCTCCGTCGCCCCCTTTTCCTGCACCCTCCTTTTCAAGACTGCCAGCGAGAGAAAACCGTAGCAACGTCGTACTTAAGTCGAAGGGAAGCCCCTTCCCTTTGATCCCTCCCCCGCCGAGGGGGGGGTGGTCCCGGGGGCGGGGGTCAGATACGCATCCGCTTCTGGGCGTCCCGGAGCCCCAAAAAAGCGCCAAGACGCGCCAAGAGGGCCCTAAGCAGGCCCAAGAAGAGGACAACGAACCGACATTTCGAGCTTCCCGCCCCAAAAAGCGCCCGGGAGGCCCCTAGAGCCCCTCAAGGGGCCCGAAGACGCCCCCAAGAGACCCCCAAGAGGCCCAACAGAGGCCCCAACAGGCCCGAAAACATCCAAGAGGCCTGTCAACCACAACCCCAGCACGGCGGCGGGAAGGGCCGCAGGCCACAAAGCTCCCTGTCTGTCTCTGCCACGGTTCCCTCGGCCCACATGGGGAACATCTCCTACGCCTTCTCTTGTTCCCTTCCACTTTAATCCCCCTCCTCCTCCTCCTCGTATTCGTCGTCGTCGTCGTCGTCGTCGTCGTCGTCGTCGTCATCGTCGTCGTCGTCGTCGTCGTCGTCGTCGTCGTCGTCGTCGTCGTCGTCGTCGTCGTCGTCGTCGTCGTCGTCGTCGTCGTCGTCGTCGTCGTCGTCGTCGTCGTCGTCGTCGTCGTCGTCGTCGTCGTCGTCGTCGTCGTCGTCTTCAGGGTCGGCGGCACCGGCCGTAAGGCCTTAGCAATAACACCTTAGTGGTGCCAGGGTGGACCTCATCAGCGCGAAGCAAAAGCGAACGTTCACCGTCGACCATCTCCTGGTAGTCAGGCTCCGGCAGCACCTCCAGCAAGCTGACGCAGCCCGCTGGCCCGGGCCACGAAACAAGACCACGATCATACGGCGCATCCCCAGTGGGGCCGTCTGGGCCGCAACCCAAACATCCCGAGCCGAGCAACCCCCCAAGGGCCGCCGCGGGGCTGGGGGCGTCGTCCGCCAGCTCATCCCCAGACACGAGACACGGCTTGCCAAAGCATGTCCACAACGGAAAACTGTGCTTCCGAAGGCCGGGCCTCCGAGCAAGTCGCCCTCCCCGTGAAGGTTGTTCAGGGCGGCGATGCAGCTGTTCACGCGGCGGCCGACAGCAGTCCTGCGACGGATCCTCTAAGCGGCGCGACGCGGCAAAGACCGCGCGCCACGCGCTGGGCACAACTGCACCGACGGCAAGGGCAAGAGATCCCTCGGCACCATGCGCTCCAGGGCCTGGTGGCACCGGCTGGGGTCGGCCACCCCCCTCCCTAGCCTCGAAAGTCATCATGACTTCTCCGGAGGAGCGCGCCCCAGGGCCCGTTCCTCCGCGCCTTCCGCTCCTCCTTCAGAATGTCCGAGTCCCTTGCAGCCGACTCTGCCACCCACTTCAGCAACGCAGGGCTCACGATCGCGCCTCCCGCGCGGCGCGCGCGGCCGAGGTAGTAGTCCTGGGAGCCGAAGTCCTTCACGGTAGCCTTGATATTAGTATTAGTATCAGTATTAGTACCATGAGTATCATTAGTAGTAGTAGTAGTAGTAGTAGTAGTAGTAGTAGTAGTAGTAGTAGTAGTAGTAGTAGTAGTAGTAGTAGTAGCAGTAGTAGTAGTAGTAGTAGTAGTAGTAGTAGTAGTAGTAGTGGTAGTAGTAGTAGTAGTAGTAGTAGTAGTAGTAGTAGTAGTAGTAGTAGTAGTAGTAGTAGTAGTAGTAGTAGTAGTAGTAGTAGTAGTAGTAGTAGTAGTAGTAGTAGTAGTAGTAGTAGTAGTAGTAGTAGTAGTAGTAGTAGTAGTAGTAGTAGTAGTAGTAGTAGTAGTAGTAGTAGTAGTAGTAGTAGTAGTAGTAGTAGTCATTATTATGATCATGATTAGTATTGCTCTTCTGCTCGATGAACTCCACGTGCCTCGCAGGAGCCTCCATGCTCGCGAGGGTGGAACAGTCTACCTGATCGTAGGTACACGCCAGCGCTCTGATTTCCGACAGCATCTCATACGCCACGACGCTGTGCTCCTCATCGTTCAATTTGTTCTCGTGCCTCCAAGTGGTGTGCCGCTGGACCGGGCCACCGCTCTGCTTCGCGATCTCCGAGGCTACGTACAGCGTGGCGCGGGGCCCCGACAGCACCCAATCCTCGAACTCGCACTTCTCGGCCACCTCCGCCACGCTCCGCAGGTTGCGGAACCTGCGACCCGTCGAAGTCGCGCAGGATCGCGAGCGCGCGCGCGCGTCCTCAGCCTGCGCCTGCGGCGTTGGGGACCCCTCCTCAGCCGCCAGGGCCCGGGCCATTAAGCCAGCGCCGAAGGCCTTCGGCGCCTTGCTCGCGGTCTCGCCCGGCGCCAGTAGCACCAGAACCGCCGAACTGCCGTGCCGGCCCTGATCATACAAGCCGTGTTTGCCGATCCCAGTCAACACCCCCGACGGCGTCTCCAGAGAGTCGGAGAACGAGTAGACGTCCCCGCGCCTCACGCTGCCCGCGCTTGCCACACAGCACAAGTCGGCCCGCTGCCCAATGGCCGCTAGCCCGTCGCCCACCGGAAGCGCCTCCGTGACCGGGGCAGGCAGCGGCGGCCCCGGCTCGCCAGCCGGCTCCGGCTCGTCGCCCGCCAGCGGTCGATCCACGAACGCAGCTCGGCGCCCTTCGGCCTCTCGGTGAAGCGGTACACCAGCTGACCTCGTGCCAGCCCGCTAGCAGGCCGCCCCTGGGCCCCGCCTGCTTGAATTCCTCCACGTTCAGGCTGTCGACCTCCTTCTCGTACATGTCCCGGTCCGGCGCGAGGATGATGTGCCGCGCTCCTCCGAGTGCCGCCAGGACCAGCCTCTCATGCCAAGGTTCCCCCTCCACGCCAGTCGACGAAGATCACTTCCCCCGGCTGCACGTTAAGCGCCTGGCGCACGCGCCGCTTTGGGCCCATCGTCGACGTGAGCCGCGCGGACCAGCTTCGCCTCCGTCTCGGTGAATCCCCACAAGAGCACGCGCACCGACACCAAGCACGTGCACGCCGTCGCCTGGACCGCCACGGCCAGGATCCCCACCCAAAAGTTCACGCAGGTCGCGATGGCCGCGGCCCCAAGCGGCACCGGTGTCCCCCACACGTCCACCTGCGACAGGCAGGCGTTGGCAGCAATGGTGGAGATCACCAGGGCACTGGGCGACACCCGCAGATCGCTGCCCCAGGAGCCGACGGGATCGGAGGCTGAAGCTTTTGGGGGAGTGCTCCAGCCGAAATCTCCCATTCGCCGCCACGTAAAAAAACACTTGAGCCGTAATGTGCACGGCCAGGCATAAATCAATAGCATTGCACGCTCTGTTCCACTCTGCGGGGGCTCCGTTTCACAACGCTGCTACAGGAGGAAGAAGAGGAGGTGTTCAGAAACCCGCCTCTGGGGGTTCCATAACGGTGCGGTGACAGACCGTGCGGTAACCTCGAAATCTCGAAAAACCTCGCCGCACGGTCCGTCAGCGCACGGTTATCAGGACCTTGGAGGCCCTGGTCGCCCTAGACATCCTTGGGGAGAGACCCAAGTGCCAAGACCGTACGGTCACCCTGAATCCCCACAGACTCACCACACGGTGTGGTCACCGGTCGGGCCTTGCTCACGCCCGGGGCAGCCGTGCCTCACACTGCGGCAGTTACGCCCAGCTCCGATGCTTCGGCACCCATACTTGCGCGATGGCCACGTGCAGGCCAGAGGACGACGACGACGACGACAACAACAACGACAAAAACAACAACAACAACAACAACAACAACAACAACAACAACAACAACAACAACGACAACAACAACAACAACAACAACAGCAACAACAGCAGCAGCAGCAGTAACATCAACAAGAACAACAACAAACAAAAACAACAACAACAACAACAACAACAACAACAACAACAACAAGAAGAAGAAGAAGAACAGCAACAAGAACGACGACGACGACGACGACGACGACGACGACGACGACGACGACGACGACGACGACTACGACGAGGTCTGGATGGGGAGGAGGACGCCTCCTGCCACTCCTGAAGGCGCTCTGCGTCTGCGCCGCCCTGGCGGTCGATGACATCCGAGGTCGTGACAAAAATCACCACGCCGTGAAGAAATCACGAGCGGAACTCCCCACACCACCGTTGCACTGGATGTCTCGTGCCCCATCCACTCGCGAGGGCCCCAGGACCCAGCACAGGGCGAGAAGGCCGGCCGTGATCATTGTTTTCCAGACGCTCTGCTGTGGCGAGAGGGCGGTCCTCATGCCTCCGGTTGGTCTTCGGGCAACACCTCAAGCCCCGGACGGCCTCTGGGGACGATCCCGGGCTCCTCGGAGGGCCTGCGACGTGCGGCTGATGGAAGACACCCTCTGCCATGAGGGAGAGGGGGTACGGAGGGCAACGGCTCCCGGACCCTAGGGCCTTCCCCGGAACCAGTCTTCGCTGTCGCGGGCCGCTGCTGTTGACGGCCCCGGGGCCCAGGAAGGGCCCCACAGAGGAGACAGAGAACGACGGACGCGACACTCGGGGACCCTCATGGCGAAAAGGCATCGAAGCGTCTCCCTGGGCGGCCCAAAAGGGGGTCCAGCTGCAAGGCGGTGGTGCAATAGATTTGGGGCAATTGTATTGCAAACGTATTGCGCCGGAGACTTGTATTGCGTTGTATTGCAGGTAACGTGTTGCGCGCGAAGGTACAGCAACACATCTGCGCCCCGAAATGTATGGCACGCCCCAGATGTACTGCAACCCCACAGATCTATGGCACCAAATATATTGCACCACCCCCTTGTCGCTGGACCCCCTTTTGGGTCAACCCGTATCTCGTTAGGGGGCCACAGGCGAACCCTCCCCCTCAGAAATCGTGGGGGGTAGGGGTAGGGTTCTGTGGCCGCCTACTCGTTTGTCGTGGGGGACGGCCAGATGTCAGCGACCGACGTCGCGCACCTCTGCGCGGAGCGCCGTGTAGCGCGACTGGTGCATCGGAGGCGGCGCCGCGGTCGCGCCGCGGCGCGCCGCCCAGCGCGCGGGGCCTGCGGCGGGGCGGGCCTCGCCCCGAGCCGACATGGCCTGGGGTTTTCCATGGCTTTGCGATGGAGAGCGTGACGTTCCCACACCAAAATTGGAGGCCTGGAAGTGGGCACCAACACCAACACAGGAGGGTGCCTCCACAGGGGGAAGATGGTCCCAGATTTCGGTGCCGGTGGTAATATTTCGGCCACCTTGGAAGCCAGAATACGACCACCATCACCGAGGTCGGGATCTTCTTTCCTCGGTAGAAGCACGCCGCCGATATTGGTGTTGGTGTCAACCTCTAGGCCTGCGACAAAAATCAATGGACGTCCTGGGGTCTCAGGGTTGGGTTTCTTGTGGAAGGTTTCTTGTGGTCGGGCCCCCACTGTATGGCTTCGCCCAAGGGCGAAGCCTGATTGGAGGCCTCCCAGGTCGGGTCCGAGTGGGAGGGTCGCGCCAAGTCGCTGATGCATCGGCGAACGTTTGCGATGCAGCGGCGCCGTCGACATCGGCGGTGCATCAGCGTTGCGGTGCGATCCTCCGGCCTCGCCTATTCGGATTCGGTTCGGCAATAGCGACTACAGGCGATCCACCACCATCTCGGGCGAAGAAACTCAAATTCAACAAAAAAAAAAAAAAAAAAAAAAAACTGAGCCAAAACCTGCGGGAATCTCAATGTCTAAGAAAACTTCCAAACATCTCTAAGCCCAAGCCTGCGAAAATCTCAAACTCTAAAAACAACAAGACATCTCGAAGCCAAAGCCTGCGAACATCTCAGACTCTAAAAAAAAAACATAAAACTAAACCAAAACCTGCAACAATCTCAAATTCTAAAAACAACGTTTAAAAACTCTAAGCCGAAACCTGGGGAGATCTCAAACCTAAAAAACGTACCAGAACTCAAAAACATCTACAAGACCGCCAAGCCCGAGAAAGGTGCAGTTTCTTCGTTGGACTTGGAGGCCGGCGCGTGGACGTATCCTCCCAGACTTGGGGAGAAGTACCTGGTTACCGCCCCGATCTTCCTCGCAGCGATTGATGACGGCCACAGGGCGCAGGGATTTCCACAAGAGGCTTTACATGACGTGGTCTGCATAGACCTGCGTGGACGGGCTCACGGGCTGAGCCGTGCTGGACGCGAGTTACGCCTAAAGAGACGGGAGAAAGGCGTGCAGTTCGCTGTGCCTCCTCCTCATCCTGCGCCTCCTCATCCTCCTCGCTTCTCTCTCCTCCCTCCTCCCTCCTCCCCCCTCCCTCCTCCATCCTGCCCTCTTCCTCCTCCTCCCTGCTCCAACCTCACTCCTCATGCCCTCCTTCTCCTCCTCCTCCTCCTCCTCCTCCTCCTCCTCCTCCTCCTCCTCCTCCTCCTCCTCCTCCTCCTCCTCCTCCTCCTCCTCCTCCTCCTCCTCCTCCTCCTCCTCCTCCTCCTCCTCCTCCTCCTCCTCCTCCTCCTCCCTCCTCCCCACTTCTTCCTCCTCCTCCTCCTCCTCCTCCTCCTCATCCTCCTCCTCCTCCTCCTCCTCTTCCTCCTCCCCCTCTTCTTCTTCTTCCTCCTCCTCCTCCTCATCTTCCTCCTCCTCCTAATCATCATCATCCTCATCCTCATCCTCATCCTCATCTTCATCTTCATCATCATCATCATCATCATCCACCATCATCATCAGCAACAGCAGCCATTATCATCATCAGCATCATCAGCAGCAGCAGCATCATCGTCATCATCAACATCATCAGCATCAGCATCGTCATCATCATCAGCATCATCAGTATCAGCATCATCATCTTCATTATCGTCATCCTAATTAGCATTGCCATCATCATCATCATCATCATCATCATCATCATCATCATCATCATCATCATCATCCTCATCATCATCATCATCATCATCATCATCATCACCGTCATCGTCATCATCAACATAATCAACATCAGCATCAGCATCAGCATCAAAATCGTTATCATCATCATCATCCTCATCATCACCACCACCATCATCGCCGACATCATCATATTACGAACAATCACTTTCCTAAGCATCATCATAATTATGATCATCACCACCACCATCACCATCAGCATCAGATCATCGTCATCATCACAATAAACATCATCAGCAGCATCAACAGCATCATCATCATCATCATCATCATCAGTATAATCGTGAGCATCAGCAACATCATCATCATCATCAACATTATCAGCATCATCAGAGTCGTCAGAATCATCAGCATCATCATCATCATCATCATCAGCATCATCATCATCATCATCAACATCCTTATCATAGTCAGCATCATCGTCATCAATATCATCGTCATCATCAGCATGGTCATCAACGTCGTCATCATCAGCGTCATCAGTATCATCATGACAATCAGCATGGTCTTCCTCGTTAGCATCATCATACTCATCATCAGCAGCATCATCATCGTCATCAGCATTACCATCGTCAGCATCACCATCATCAGCATCATCATCATCCACGTCCTCCTCCTCATCCTCATCCTCATCCTTATCCTCTCCCTCCTCCTCCCATGCTCCTCATGATCATCACCCTCGTCCACCCTCTGGGTCCTTCCCCTCCTCTTCCTCCTGCTCCTCCTCGTGCTTCTCCTCCTACTCATCCTCTTCCTCCTGCTCCTCGTCTTCCCCTCCTCCCGCTGGCCTCTGCGCCTGCCTGTGTGTCTCCCCGTGGCTCCTCGTCCCCCTCATCCTCTAGCTCCGATCTCTACCCCTGAAGCGTACATGCCTCTACTCTTATCGCCTGTACCATGGCAGCGCCCCTGAGTGGGACGCTCCCCCCTGTCCACAAAAATGTACGCCTTGCCGTCCAACCGGGACGTCTCGTCGTCTACGCTGCAAACATGCGTGGCAGGAGTGGGACGCGCCGCACCTTGCGCGCGAACGGGCGAAATCTTGCTCTCCACCACAGTGCTGGGTTTTCTTGAATGCTGCACTCCAGCTCGTGCGCGGCGTGTACTCACGCACCAAATCGTCACAATCAGGGCCGTGCCGCGCATGCACCTCCTGACAGGTGCGTTCCTCTTTGGGCACCGCGCGTGGATGCCGATCGCTTCTCAGATCGGACGCTGGGTCTGATGCCAGCGAGACGAATGCTGCTGTAGTCTCCAAGCCAGAGCCCTCAAGCAAAGTTGCTCGGCGCGACGCGTGCTCTTCCTCCCCGAAGTCTGCGGGAGCGTGGCCGCACGCGCGCGGGCGCTTTTTCCACCCGGTGAGGCGGTAGGGCTCGGAAGCCCTGCCGGACAGCTGTGGCGGCGTGGAGGTGATGTGGCGGGGGGGGGGATGTCTCCTCCCCTGAAGGGGCCCCAGGACACACAACTAAATACACACAAATACAAAGATTCCAAATATTTATTCATATTTTCTGGGTTTTTGTCTTCCCCCCCTCTCCCCATATTTTCCCATTTTTTCTGGGGAATCGGCGATTAATTGTGTCTGTGTGTTTTTTCCCTCCTGATCCCCTGCCGCCCGCGGGCCCTGTGTCCTCCTTCCGCTCTTACACGCCGGACGATTGGCTTAGCAACGCCCTGCTTCGCTCTTTCGCTGGTGCGGACTGCCCCGTCTCGCCGCCGACGAAACAGGTGGTGGGGGGGGATGGGCGGGACCCGCCGGGTCAGTCGAGCTGCCTAGCTTGTCTCCCCAACATCCTCCCACCTTGGTGTATACCCCCACTCTGCCACCCAAGCGGCTGATAGCCGCGAGCAAGCGACATGTCGGCCGTTCCCTCCCAAGCGCCGCGCAGATGACGCCTCCATGTGGCGTGCCCGCTTGGGAACGGCGTCTTATCTTCGCTCGCCGAGTCGTCGGAGTCGCCCACGTGATCGCGCGCGAGCGGGTGAGACGTTGCTATTACGCAGGCGCCGCGCAGACCTCGCGTGAAAGTGGCAGCGCTGCTTCGGCAACGCGGATGATTTGTCTTCGCCGCTGTCATCAGGAGTTCGGCCGCGCATTGCAGAGCTGGATGGTGCTCTCGCTGAAGCGCCACGCAAGGATTTTCTGAAGTTCCGCTCCCGACTGCGCGCGGCCCGTGATGTCCCCCTCGCCAAGCGGTCGGAAGCGGGACCGTGCGCGACTGGCCTTCGTTCGCTACACGGGAACGCGCGACTGTTCCAATACCGAATTGCGCGATAGCTTGATCCTGTGGTATTGAAGAGAGTGTGGGAGCAGGCTGGGACCGCTGACGCGGTCGACCTGGCTCTTTTGACCAATACTCCTACTCTTCCATCTCCCCACTTTCTCCCCTGCCCCCTCTTCTGCCGTTTCCCTCCTTCACCCCGTCCCTCTTCTCCCTCTCCTCGTGCCTCTCCTACCTCGCCTGCGTTCCGGAGCTTCGGGCGCGCCCGCTCGTGAGGGAGGGTGGAGACGGAAGGCTTCTTCTCATCGCTGCAGGGATCCGACCAGTCCCGGTCGCGTCCCGGGAAAACGGCAGGTAGGGGGTCACATGCGAACCCTACCCCTACCCCCCACGATTTCTGAGGGGGAGGGTGGGGTTCACTTCGCTCGGGAACTCCCGAACGAAGTGAACCCCACCCCACCCCTCAGAAATCGTGGAGGGTAGGGGTAGGGTTCGCATGTGCCCCCCTAGCAGGATCGTCGGCACCCGCATAAACGTGTAGCGGGAAGCCTTTCCCTTCTAGGCAGCCTGCACACGCGCACGGGCTTCTAAGCGGCTTGGTTGCGCGCAGACAGGAAGCGGGGGCGCGCGGAGAGGCGGGTGGATTGAGCGAGAGACATCAGAAACTCGCATGGGCATCTATCGTGCTCGCACGTGCACCCTCGGTATTCTCATACACTCCATGCACACTTAGGACACGCGGGTGTCGATGAGTGGGGGCATCGATGCCATGAGACAACAATAGGTTTCAACCTGAAACGGGGAAGGAGAGAGGGGATGAGATCAACCAACTAACGCATGGAACAATGGATCCAGTGCAAGCCGCGGAAACTATGGCACAGCTGGACTGGCACATATCAAGTCCAAGGGCTTATCATATCCCGACTTGGCCTGGCAATCAGAATCATCATCATCACCACCACCATCGTCATCAATAGCAACATCATCCCCATCGACATTGCGATCGACCTCTTCCGTCGTCAGCAACTCAGCACCGCCCTCACCTTGCTCATGAAGACTAAGATCCCCATCCCATCCCTCTCACCACACATCATCCGCCACCGTCTCCGCCTCCTTCACCCGCCCCCATGGTTTCCCCCATTCCCAACCATCGCACCCGACCCATCGTCAGTATTACGCTCATGCTCATCTTTCTGGTCGAAAAATCCCGTACCGGCGCCACCATCACCACCATCATCCGCACCGTACCGGTATCATCAGCACTCTCATCATCATCATCATCATCATCATCATCACCACCACCACCATCATCATCATCATCATCATCATCAGCAACAGCAGCATCATCATCATACTCCTCTTCGCCATCACCATCATCACCGTCATCCTCAATATGTTAATTACACGCGGCTTATCTCATAATCACATGTGTTCCCACTCCCCAGCCCCCTGTCCTGGCACTCTCTACTCCCCCCTCCGTCCTCCGCACCATATTCCTCGTAGTCATGATCAATGTCACGTTTCCTTTCCTCATCCGCATCAGCACGGTCATCACCATCATCACGACCATCACGATTATCACCATCATCACCATCGTCACCGTGATCACCATCATCATCAGCGGCATCAGCAGCACCATCACCATCACCATGACCATCATCAGCAGCATCATCATCACCATCACCATCACCATCAGCACAATCAACGTCATGGTCGTCGTCCTCCTCCTCCTCCCAACTCTGTTCCCCCGTCTTGCCATCATCGCTTTTCTGCCATCAAAGAATCATCCGTAATGCGTGTCGCATTTGTCGGTGACTATTGGTGCGGGATGGCTAAAACGGGCGAACTCAAATAGAATGTTCATCAAGTGGTTTGCTGCATTATTGCGCGCGTCACAATATACGCAGTGGCGGGGGGGGGCATTTTTACAACGCATGAGCTCTCTTATGGTTCTTGAATACTTCTCCCGAGCATTGTGTCCAAGGTATCATGGCAGACAGGGCTGTTAGCACGCTCTCCCCCTCACGACACCGCCTCCGCAGTCCGCTGCTCGCACGCGCCCAGCTGCCGAGAAGCGCGGTCTCGAAGTCCTACCCCGCCTCCATAAGGCCCCCACCCCTCCCAGACCCTGCCCCCGCCCGCGGCGGGAGGGCAAGGGCCCCGCAAGGGCGGAGGGGGCCTTTCCCCCCCCCCCCCGTGGCGGGACCCACCGGAGGGCGAGGGCTCGAGACCGCCCCCAAACATGCGCGGGAGGGTACCATAAGGGCATTCCCCAGCCCTCAGGGACCCCCCTAGGCCCGACCCCCACTCCCGCCAAGGGGGCCCTCGCGCCCACCGAGATAGTCGCAGGGCCCCAGGCGGGGAATGCGAGGTCGGGACCCCCCCACAGGAGCGGGGAGGTTTGAGCCGCCCTCACGACAGCACCGCGGTCGCTGCCTCCCGACATGCGCACGGACTGCCGCCTCCTCGCTGGCGTCCTCCTCCGGGGCGGTGCTGCAACTGCGCCCGCTCCGTCCGCGCGGTCTCGTCCGCCGCGTGCGTGGCGGGGCTGCCCCCCGCGGAACGGCAGTCCCCCACCTCGGCGGCCTGCTCGCAGTGTCCTTGGTGGCCAGCGTCGCCCTGTCGAGCACGTGCCCCCCCAGGTCCGAGGCCACCACGCGGATCCCGAGCTGTTCGTCGAAGCCCGACTTCTTCAAATTACCCAGATCGTCCGACTCCCTCGCGCGGTAGCCATTCCAGACGCGACGCTACCTCGAGTGGGCCTCGCACTACGCGACCTCGGCGAGGAGGACCACCCACGTCCGCGCGTTCGGCTTTGGCCTGGGTGCTGCCGGGGCGTCCCCATCCAGCTGCCTTCTGGCCCCGTCCTCCTATGCTTCGCCACGGGTGGGATTTCCCGAGCCTCGGGAGCGGCTACATGTCGGGGAAAATCTCGGGGGCACCCCGCGCCGAGGCGGGACGACGTCGCAACGCAGAGGATGCATATCCGGATGCCTCGTGGTCCCGGGCTGCATCGACTCGACCGTCTCCAGGTCGTCGGAGTCTGCGAGCTGTTCCACGGGCCCGAGGCTGTCCCGCCGTCGGGAGATCACCCGCAATCCATCTCCGAGCAGCCTTCTTCCCTCCTCTGGGGCGCTGTCATTCCCGCAGGTGTGTCGACGTTGTCAACGTACGTCTCCCTTAGAACACGCAGGTCAGCACAGCACGCCCCGCATGTCCTCGCGAGTCTCCGCGAGCCGCAGAAGGAGGGCAACGCGCCAGCGAGCGGCGGGGCTCCCGTCCCGAGGGGTCGCGTGGAGCCTCGCCGATGCCCGCGCCTGAGCCTCCCCCTTCATGGGAGGGGCCCATGTCCCTGACCGACCGCGACAGGGCTTCCGAAGAACACGCAGGGGGGTGGGTCCGCGCTGTCTCCTCATCGGGTCCTTGCCCGCCTTCTAGCGTCCTCCCACATTCGCGACGGCCTGCAGGGTTGCGGGTCGAGTGGAGACTCTGTCGTTCTGGTCCGCATTTGCCCCGTGCTCTGTCCGTCCCATGGCGTGGGGGTCTCGGTTGGGCTCTGTCGCCCCCGCCCGCCTCGGCGGCCCGGACCTTCACGCAGTCGTCGAAGCGCCCGGGCGTCGCGGGCCTCGGGGCCCCGCGCGCGCGCCCGAGCCGCTTGCGCGTCGGCCTCGGCGCGCCGAGGTGCGCGCGGCGCGAGTGGTCGCGCCCAGTGAGGCCGCACCGTCTCCAGCTGGGTCGCGCCCATCTCCTCGGCAGCGCGACCAGACAAGGCTCCCACCGAGCCCACCCCCTGCGCCTCCAGCCCGCGGCGGCTCTCCTCTGCGGCCACGAGGCAATCCCAGCAAGACGGGCCCCCGCCCTTGCGCGTCCCCCGCGATGGCGGGGTCTTATCCGCTCATCGGCTGGTCGTTGCCCTGAGGCCCGCCGCGGTGTCCTCCCGCATGCCCGTCCTGGGCAGCCATGGGACGCTATCAGCCACCTCCTCGCTGGTTCCTCGGCTACCGCGTGGTCCACGAGCTTCTTCTGCGGTTGCTGCGCCATGTCCTTGGAGGTTTCCCGTGCGATCTACCCAGGCCTTGATCCTATGGGAAAGGCAGCCCACGTGCCGCTGGGCAGGTACTTCGAAGAGTGATGAAGGACCACTGATCAGAGGCACAGGAACGGCAAGGTGCTGCCAGCCACCACGCTGCACAGGGCGCATGAGCAGGCCCTCCGCGAGAACCAAGACGGCAAGGCAGAAGCTGGCTCGATCGGAGCGGCGCCCAAGGCGACCACCGTGGCAGGGTGGCAAATGGAGAGCGCCACCAGTTGTGCTTCTCCTCGCTTTGGCAGGCGCTCCCAGCGCTTGAGCACAGCCCCAAGCGGATGGAGTGGTACTACATCAAGGACGGACTTGGCGCGCACCAAGGCCAACGGCAGCGCGCGCAGGCGCGAGAGCCTGGGCCCCCGCGGGGCGCCACCGCCAGCCCCCAGAGGTCCAATGTGAGCAGCGCGGCAGCGGCAGCAGAGACAGCCGGAAACGAAGCCGCGCGGCCGCCAGCCGCCGGGTGGAGGCCAGCAGCGGCGGCGTCGGCGGCGCCGCAGCCAACGACCAGGCCGGGCGGCGCAGCAGCCTAGCGGGCGGCGGCCAGCATCCGCTGCTGCCGGCAGAGGGCGGCGCTGGTCCAGCCACCGCCGAAGGAGGCGGTCAGGGCGCGGAAGCGGGAGCCGAGAAGGAGGAGGCCCCCTCCCAGATCTCACGGGCGCCCCCGAGGTCGGGGCCGACCTCCAGCCCCGCGGTAGCCCCCGCTGTGGCCGGCTCGAGCCAGAGCGGCTTGAGCCAGAGGGGATGCAGAACACAGACACAAACGCACGCGCACACTCACACAACCCACCACCCACCACCAAAAACCCACCACCCACCCACCCACCCACCCACCGACCCACCCACACACACACACACACACACACACACACACACACACACACCAGCCGCCACACACAACCACCTAGTCGAGGCAGGTGCCTATCAGACTCTTCCCCACCCTCCACCACCAACTCATCCTCGGCAACTCACAGATCCCTCTCATCTTGATCTGCGTTCTCATCCTCATTCTGATCCTCGTCATCATGGCTCCGCTCTGAAGTGTCTCTTCCTCATAGTCCTCAGAAACATACTAAGTATAATCCTCATCCATCTTCAACTCCTCCTCCTCCGCCTCCGCCTGCTCCTCCTCCTCCTCCTCTTTCCCCTTTCCCACCTCTCAGCAGCACCATCGTAATCATCATCCGCATCATCATCATCATCCTCATCATCATCATCATCATCATCATCATCATCATCATCATCATCATCAGCAGCAGCATCAGCATCATCATCACCATCATCATCATCATCATCAGCATCATCATCATCATCATCAGAATTATCATCATCATCATCATCATCATCGTCAGCATCAGCAGCAGCATCAGCATCACCATCATCATTAGCATCTCCTCATCATCATCAGCAGCATCATCAGCAGCAGCATCATCACCAATACCATCATCATCATCACCACCACCATCGCTATCATCACAATCAGCACCAGCATCATTATCAACAACCTCATCAGCATCAGCATCCTCATCCGCGTCGGCATCAGCAGGATCATCATCATCAGCAGCAGCAGCAGCTGCATCATCATCATCATCAGCAGCAGCAGCAGCCGCAGCATCAGCATCAGCATCATCATGATCATCATCAGCATCATCAACATCATCGTCATCAGCATGAGCATCATCATCATCATCATCAGCAGCAGCATTACCATCATCATAATCATCATCAGCAGCATCATCTCATCCTCATCAGCAGAAGCAGCATCATCAGCACCACCACCACCGTAACCACCACCATCAACATCGTCAGCATCATCACCATCATCATTCTCATCATCTTCATCATCATCATCATCATCATCATCATCATCATCATCATCGTCGTCGTCATCGCCATCATCATCGTAATCTTCATCAACGTCACCACCACCAGGATCATCACGTCCCTCTTCCTCCTCCTCCTCTATCGTACATCCTCCAATCCTCCGCATGATCACCACACTCTTAAAATCGCGAGGCGCGGGCGACCTGAGCGCAGCATGCGGCCGTTTCGTCAGCATTCCCAAGCTGAACAAAGAGACTGCCACATCGAACGGAGGGTGCGTACCCCCGAGGAGGTCCGTCCTCCTCGTCCCCTGCCCCGTTCCCCTGGTCCTTCTCGTCACCCCAACCCTCCTCATCATCATCGTCGTCATCGTAACCATCATAATCATCATCACCGCCGCAATCACCACCACCGCCATCATCACCACCACCACCACAACCCCAACCGCAGCAAAAACCACAACCACCACAATCATCACCACCACCGCCACCATTATTATTATCATCATCCTCATCATCATCATCATCATCATCATCATCATCATCATCATCATCACCATTATCAGCATCATCATCATCATCACCATCATCATCATCATCATCATCATCATCATCAACAACATCACCATTATCATCAGCATCAGCGGCATCCTCCTCCTCTTCCTCCTCCTCTTCGTCATCATCGTCGTCATCGTCATCGTCATCATCATCAGCATCATCATCGTCATCAGCAGCAGCATCATCATCAGCGTCATCATCATCGTCATCCCCATCGTCATCACAATCATTACCGTCATTGTCATCACCACTACCATTATCGGATCCAGTATCCTCTTCATCGTCGTCCTCCCCTACTCCACTCCTGCCCCCCATCCCCCCCCACAGCCCTTCTCATATTCCATTACCCGTTGTACTGTTCTCCTCGCTCCTTTCCCCTATCATCCGTATCCTCCCTATCATCATCCTCTTCCGCGTCCTCCTCCACCCTGCCACCCCTTCTTCTTCTTTCCTAGTATTCCCTCCACTCCGGCAATTACGCTCTATGGAGGACCTCCTCGGAGGAGCATCGCCAAGACCCTGCGAGAAAGGTGCCAGGCCGCGGGGATTCTGCCGTGCTGGGCGTGAGGCTCCTCTGTGCGCCGACCAGTCCGGTCTCCTCCGCTTCATCGTCGTTGCCCGCGTCGTGAGGGGGAGGAAGAGGAGGAGGAGGAGGAGGAGGAGGAGGAGGAGGAGGACGGGGAGGAGGAGGAGGAGGAGGAGGCCGCCGTCCTCCCCCTCCTCGTCCTGCACCACTGCTGCAGGCTATCTCGGGCCACGCCGCGCCCGAGGACACGCGAGCACCAAGTGGACGAGCCTGAGCTCGAAGAGAAGGAGCGGATCAAAGGGAGCGGAGCGGAGGGGAAGGGATTCGCGTCGCCCGCGTCTCGCTTCGCCCGTCCGATTGCGCACGTTTCGCTTCGCCCGAATCTGGCTTCGCCCGAGGGAGGCACACGCGCACACACACACACAAACAAAAACACACACACACACACACTTAATTGTTTTGGCTTCGCGCCCCGCGCGCGGCAACAGGTCGTAGAAATTCGAGCGCAAGCAGCGGAGAGCCTACGCCCAGTCGAACTCTCAGAGACCGCTTCAGGTCTCGCAGCCAGCAGCAGCCAGAACCATCCGGGCCTGGATGGCGGGAAGGGGAGATGTGTAGTCGGAACTACGGTGAGGGTGGAAACTGACATTTGCCAACCGGGACTGAAGGCGGGGAGAGCGGACACCACACACACACACACACACACATACCTTTGGGCGTCGCGGCCTCGCGCGCAGCGTCGAGGCGCAGAAGGTCCGAGAAGTAGAAGAGGGAAACGAGCGCAGCAGGTCCACTCGGAAGCCAAGAACAGAGACCCGCGCGTCGGGATCAACCGTGTCGTGCGTACACCCTGGCCAGGGCTGCGGGGGGGGGGGGGGAGGGGGAAGACGCAGAGACAGGACGAGGAGGTGCCGAACGGCCAGAGTCGACAGTGCAAACAGGAAGGCAAGGCGCAGCGGCGGCGGCAAAGGCGGGACCAAAGGGAAGAGCTGCAAGCCAGGACAGGAGACACAGGTGCGGCAGAGAAAGACGAGGATGGGACGGTGGACTACCAGAAGACACACACACACACAGATACAAACCAGATGTTTTTGTTGGTGCCGCGGCCACCCGTTGTAGACATTGGACAGGAGACAGGACCAGATAAACAAAAGCCAGGGAACGAGAAGCAGACAGAGACAACAAAACAAACAAAGCTACAAGAACCGTCAGCAAGACCGCAGCCTGGAGGAGGGCTTCACAGCCTGGCGCCTCCGACGGAGCGGATGAATCTTGCCCATCCCCTACTCGAAATATCTTTCTCAGGCCACGCGCCAAAGTTCGGCGGGAACGTTATGATGCTAAGAATCCATCAGCTGGTCCGCCAACTCTGCCATAGAGCTGCTTCCTTTGAGGGTAAGCCTCGCCAATCCGAGTCCGGTGCGCTGCCAGGCCAGGTGAGCAGCCGCAGCATGCAAAGGCTCACCAAGCACAGCAAACAAATGACACTGCTAGCTCTATAGCGCGTGAGAGCTGCAGCGGTTTGCAGTCTCCGCCGGCGTGTTCACACACCGCCCTCTGGGGAGGACAACAACTAACACAGCATATCAACACAAAACAAAAACAACCACAAACGAGAACGCATCAAATAACAACACAACGCAACTAAACACACAATCAAACAACCAAACAAACAAACTATCAAACAGTGAGAACAACAGCAACAACAACAACTGCAACAGCAACAATTGCAACAGCAGCAAGAGCAACAGTAGCAATCAGTTTAAGACTGCTCGCTCTGATCTGCTCGCGTGCCACTCACCACGTATATCCCAAACCATCGATACCCGCCCTCTTCGTCTTCGATCGTACTCCCTTGGGGGTTTGTATTTCTTACCTGCAACGTGTATGTCATGCAGCCTCTACGGCAGGGGAAGGGAGGACAGATGGAAGAAACGGACAGGGGGGAGGGAGGAGGATGGAGCACGAGAGAGAGAGAGAGAGTAGCAGGAGGGGGGCTAGGAGAAGAAAACACGTGGCAGAGCCAGACGGGCAGATCGGGCGGGCAGACCCTAACGGGCGGGTCGGGAAGGCGGGCCCAGGCGGCCAGGTCGAGCAGGCGGGTTGCTGAAGCGTGCGTCCTGCATGAACCGCGCGGAAGTCTCGAGCGATAGCGCGCATCCCAGGTACATCGTCGGATAGGCCAGAGCGAGAGCGTGATTCCTGAGTGTCGAAAGCGGGGCGTCTGAATAAATGGCGAGGAAGTCCCACGCGAGAGTGCGAGCCCTGCATAAACTATGAGGAAGTCCCGCGCGAGAGCGCGATTTGGAAATACACTGTGTGGAAATATCAAGCGGGAGCCGCTGTTGTTGTAAACCGGGGGCCAGGGGCGCAGTTTGGTGACACCTCGCTTTCCCTTGTTAAGAACAGGGTGCGAAGAACTTTAATTGGACAAACTATTACCTGGGAGGGGGTATCAACAACGATTAGTTTCAGAAATCCGATATGTAAGTGCAACAACAACAACAGCAACAACACAACAACAACAACAACAACAACAACAACAACAACAACAACAACAACAACAACAACAACAACAGCAACAACAACAACAACAGCAGCAGCAGCAGCAGCAGCAACAGCAACAACAACAACCACAACCACAACAACAACCATAACCACAACCACAACCACAACCACAACCACAACGACAACAACATCAACAACAATCAGTTTAAGACTGTTCGCTCTTATCTGCTCGAGTGTCCGTTAACGCGTATTTCCCAAACCCTCGATATCCGCCCTCTTCGTCTTCGATCGTACCCCCTTTTGGGAGGGTAGACCTTTCTTCCCTGCAAGCCGGGCTCCGGCAAGCGGCGGGGCGGCCGCGGACCGTCGGCCTGGCCAGCGGCAGCGCTAATCGGCGGCAGCCCGACCCCAAGAGGGACGGACAGGGGACCGACCACAACGACGACGACGACGACGTCGACGACGGCGACGACGACGACGACGACGACGACGACGACGACGACGACGACGACGAGCGAGAGCGAGAGAGAGAACGACAGCAGGGCCACGAAGGACACGAAGTAGGCCACGAAGGGCGACAGCAGGTCCACGAAGGGAATGCGTATGGGGCCACAAAGAGCGCGAACGAGTGGGGGCCACGAAGGGCAGATAATGCGGGGCCACAAAAGGCAACGACGCGGCCACTGAGGGTAGCAATTGGGCCACGTAGGACAGCGAGGGGGCCACAAAGGGCGACAGCGGGGCCACGAAGGGCATGCACATGGGGCCACGACGGGCGCGAACGAGCGGGGGCCACGAAGGGCATACGTATATTGGGCCGCGGAGGGCAAGGACGGGGCCAATGAGGGCAGCAACGGGGCCACGAAGGGCAGCGAGGGGGCCACGAAGGGCGACAGCGGGGCCACGAAGGGTAGCTAGGGGGCCACGAAGGGCTGCAACGGGGCCACGAAGGGCAGCGAGGGGGCCACGAGGGCCTGCAACGGGGCCACGAAGGGCAGCGAGGGGGCCACAAAGGGCTGCAACGGGTCCACGAAGGGCAGCGAGGGGGCCACGAAGGGCTGCAACCGGGCCACGAAGGGCTGCAGGGGCCACAAAGGGCAGCGGGGCCACGAAGGGCAACGGGGCCACGAAGGGCAGCGAGGGGGCCACGAAGGGCTGGGGGCCACGAAGGGCAGCGAGGGGGCCACAAAGGGCAACGGACGAAGGGCAGCGCGGGGCACGAAGGGCTGCAAACGGGGCCACGAAGGCAGCGAGGGGGCCACGAAGGGCTGCAACGGGGCCACGAAGGGCAGCGACGGGGGCCACGAAGGGCTACAACGGGGCCACGAAGGGCAGCGAGGGGGCCACGAGGGGCTGCTGCAACGGGGCCACGAAGGGCAGCGGGGGGGCCACGAAGGGCTGCAACGGGGCCCCGAAGGGCAGCGAGGGGACCACGAGGGGCTGCAACGGGGCCACGAAGGGCAGCGAGGGGGCCACGAAGGGCTGCAACGGGGCCACGAAGGGCAGCGAGGGGCCACGAAGGGCTGCAACGGGGCCACGAAGGGCAGCGAGATCCCGATTCCTAAGTAATGTGTGAGGGCGTCCTAAGCGTGAGCGCGACTCCTGGATGCCTGAGTGTTGGGAGCGCGGCGCTTGAGTAAATTGCGGGAAATTCCAACGCAAGGGCGCTATTCTTGGGTAAATTGCAAGCAATTCTCCAGCGAGAGCGCGACTCCAGAGCGCCGAGAGAGCGATTCCTGAATAAATTAATCCCAAGCGAGAGCGCGGTTCCTGGATAGAATGCGAGGAAGTCTCAGGCGGGAGCGGAAGTCCTGGCTAAATTGTGAGGAAGTCTCAGGCGGGAGCCGTTGTTGTTGCAACCTGGGGGCCAACAACACAGTTTGAACCTCAAGACTTTCCCTGATAAAAAAACAGGGTGCGAACGCCGGGAGGGGCACTTCAGTTGAAAATACTAGAATGTGCACCGGAGGGGGGGATCAACAATAATTATTCTCCAGTAGTGAGAGTTCAACAAGAACAAGGAGCGTACGCGTACCAATACTCAGGAGAGCCTGGCCATGGTTGGTCGCACAAGCGTTCACGTTCCCGGTGTTGCCCAAGGCGGGCGCCGCAGGCCTGCGGCCGGGCCGGATCCTTCTGCTCAGCACGGGTAGGCGTGGCCCGCCCACTGCTCCCACGGACCCAGGCAGGGACAAGCCCCGATGCCGAAGCGTGCGCGGGAGATGCTCGTGGATTCTACCAGTGCTGTCATAGGTGTGGCCAGGCATGCACGAGCGCCTACGACGGCACACAGGCTCGTACATGATGAGGACACGGTCGACTATCTGCGGCGCCCCGCTTTGCGCCTTCCAAGTGTACTGGAAGTCCCTGGGTGGCTCGTCCAGCAGCGTGTTCACCACGGGGATCCACTGTGAGCAAGCCAACCCGTGGAGCCTGATCCCACTGTCCTCCTGGAGATGCTGGAAATCAGCCGTGCAACGTCGCCAGGCCCGCCGCCGTTATCCAAAAAGCGCCAGCGCAGCGCATCGAATCACGGAGCGTAGACGCGCACGACCAGGAAGTCTTGGGCGCCTGAGGACAAGAAGAACCGTCGTCATGGTCGACTTCGTCCTCCTGCTCCTTTTCCTCATGGTTATCCTCCGCCTGCTCCTGTCCTTATCCTGTCCCCCTCTTGTTCCCCCTCCTCCTCCTACTTCTCCTCCGCCTCCTGCTGCTCCTCATTCTTCCCCTGCTCCTCCCCGCTCGCTGCAGGCTCTGGTGTCCGCGGTCGCTCGCAGCTCCTTCCCTCCTCCTCCTTCTCCCCCTCCAGTTGCACTCCCCTCCTTCTCCCCCTCTCCTCCTTCCCTCCCCCTCCCCCTCCAATTGCACCCCCCTCCCACCCCCTCTCTCCCTCGCGACTCGCACCCCCAGTGCGGGACGAGGGAAACGTGGCAGAGGGAGGAGGACGGACCCTCTCCTCCGACGCCGCACATGTTCCGTGTCTTGGGCCACCAAGAATTTCGACCCCTTCCCGGGATGCCGCATGTCCATGCTGAATCGACGGTCCTGGGGCCAGGAAGCGGCCGCTCCAAGGGCCGAAAACATGGAACAACCCGCAGTGCGTTGATGCGGCGCCGGGATCCCAGGGAATGGGGACGGAATAGAGAACTGGTCGTCGTGCCGAGGGTCTCCGACAGCTGTGCGGGGCGGCCACTACTGAGGGGGCACGCGCCGTCAGGAGCCGATCGGGGCCGAGGCACGGCTGCGTGCTCTGAAACCGACAGCGCAGAACACATCTGCATGCTCTCAGACAGGGAGAGAAGGAGAGAGAGAGAGATGAGCGGTGAAGCAAATCGATGACATGCACGTGCACGACCACGTTGCATCAGGGCGTGCATACATCTATGTGCATATAGATGTGCAAGAAGATGTACTAACCTATCTAAAACTACATTCCCAAAACAGTGCTTGCACATAGGGAGTCTTAATCCTGCCCTGAAAAAATGGCGGGGTGGACCAGGGATACGCCACGTCCGCGGGCGCCTTGTGGGCGTACCGCGCGCTGGCTGGATGGGCTGGAGGTTCGCCAAGCGCCCGCCCTTGGGCGCCTCGTGGGCGACCCGTGCGCTGGCTGGATGGGCCTGGGTTTCGCAACGTGGGCGCCCCGTTGGTGCCCCGTGCACTGGCAGGGTGGATCTGGGCTTCGCCACGTGCCCGACCGTGGGCGCCTCGTCGGCGCCCCGTGCGCTGGCGGGGTGGGTCGGAGTTTCGCCTGGTGCCCGCCCGCGGGCGCATCGTGGGCTTGCACCAGCCAGCTTACACAGCTTATAGCGAACACACCATCGCTTGCACCACAAAGCTTCCACCACATCGCTTGCACGACATAGCCTGCACCGGATATGTTACACGACGTAGCTTACACGGCCGAACGTATACCACAGAGCTCACACCATGCAACACCTGTCGCCTCCCAGAGGCCCTCGCGATGGCGGCGGTGAGGCTGCAATGGCGCTTGCGGTGAGCGTTCGGCGCAAGCTTACATCACATTGCTTGCACCACCTAAGTTACACCACATAGTCACCACATAGTCTACATCAGGCAGCTTGCACCGCATAGGTTGCATCACACAGCTTGCAACGCATAGCGTACACATCCAGAGAGCACGGGCAGACGGTTCGAAATCCACGCCAGCAAACAAATGCTGGCACGTGCATGCACGTACTGCTTCACAGTTGTGGGTATACATGTGCATGGATAGACATGTCTAAATAGAAAGCTGTATGTTTGTATGAAAGTAGGTAAGCGGATATGATGATACATTTACATGTATGTATGCCTGTTTGCAAGCATGCATGAATGTATGTATGTGCATATATGTATGGATGCTT
>CAUYUJ010013891.1:710499-746247 GCA_963575745.1 Prorocentrum cordatum | reverse complement strand
CTCCTCCTCCTCCTCCTCCTCCCCCCTATGGTTGCTGCAGATCTTCATCGCTTAAATCCACACCCGCCCAAAACAGTCACCAAGAGGCTCTGGGAACTGTTTCGGGCCGGGCGCCCGTGGCGAAAAATATCGTCCTGGGGAGTCCTCCCGCCTCCTTCCCCCTCCTCCACATCCTCGCTCATCCACCTCCTCCCGCCCATATTCGGACAGCTCGGTCGTTGGCCGCGGTCGGCGCGGCCGAGCCCGCCGAGCTCATGAGTCCACCCTATGCTACGCCCGACGGGAGGGACTAGATTTTGCCGGCATGGCAGCGGAAGCGGAACCGCAAAAAGAGAACGAGAGGCTGCAGGAGGAGAGCGCGCGGGGAAATATGAGCGAGGACTTTAATGTCCCGCCCGCCCGACCCGACCGGTCCACAAAGGCAAGACCGCTCTACCTTGCCAGCTGCGTCCGACTTGAAAGTCCCGCCCGCCCGACCTGGCGCTCGCCCGACCCGACCGGCCCGCTAGGGCAAGCGTGTGCTACTTAGAAAGCTGCGTCAACCTTTAAGGTCCGCCCGTCCGACCCGACCGGCCCGCTAGAGCAAGCGCACGCTACCTCGAGAGCTGCGTCGTGCTTAATGTCCCGCCTGCCCGACCCGACCGGCCTGTTAGGGCAAGCGTGTGCTACTTAGAAAGCTGCGTCAACCTTTAAGGTCCCGCCCGCCCGACCCGACCGGCCCGCTAGAGCAAGCGCACGCTACCTCGGGAGCTGCGTCGTGCTTTAACGTCCCCCCTGCCCGACCCGACCGGCCCGCTAGGGCAAGCGTGTGCTATTTAGAAAGCTGCGTCAACCTTTAAGGTCCCGCCCGCCCGACCCGACCGGCCCGCTAGAGCAAGCGCACGCTACCTCGAGAGCGGCGTCGTGCTTTAATGTCCCACCTGCCCGACCCGACCGACCCGTTAGGGCAAGCGTGTGTTACTTAGAAAGCTGCGTCAACCTTTAAGGTCCCGCCCGCCCGACCCGACCGGCCCGCTAGAGCAAGCGCACGCGACCTCGAGAGCTGCGTCGCGCTGTAATGTCCCGCCCACCCGACCCGACGGGTCTGCCAGGGCAAACGCGTGCTACCTCGAGAGCTGCGTCAACCTTTAAAGTCCCGCCCGCCCGACCCGACCGACAGAGCAAGCGCCTGCTACCGCGAGGGCTGCATCGTGCTTTAATGTCCCGCCCGCGGGGCTCCGCCCCGCCCAAAACAGTCACCCAAGGCTCATGGTGACTGTTCTGGGCGGGCGGGCCCAAAACAATCACCAAACGCCTCGGGTTACTGTTTTGGGCGGGGGCGCGCTTCTCACGCTACGGCCTCCTCCTCCTCCCCCACCTCCTCCCCCTCCCCCATTCTGCCCGTTGTCTCTCCCCTGGGAAAGGCGAGCTTTTCCCTTTTCTCCTCTGGCCCGGCCTACGGCCTCGTAAGTTCAATATTGGAATTCGAACCCCAATATTGGGTTTGAAACCCAAAATTGAGCTAAAACTCAATATTGGTATTGAAATTTCAATATTTCAATATTTCAAAACTGGGGTCCAGAATTGAACCTGGTCAATATTTCAACTTGTTCTCAACATGTTCAGAAAGTCCTAGGAAACGGGCTTCGCGCGCGCATGGCGAAATCATTCGAACATTCTAGCGCGCGTGCCGCGGCGAGAATCCTCTTGCAAAAATGAAGACGAAGTGCACACGCGCGCGTCGTCGCGCGCGCATGCCGAAATATTTCAAGAACCTTCGGTGTCGTAACGAGTTCAAAACCACATGTAGAAAATTCATTCGCAACATCAGTTTTGAAAAATATTACTGCGCGCGCTCTTGCGAATTCTTCAGAAAACCAGAAAATGTTCAACATTGTCACGGAATTCGCATGCCGACATCATTCGCACGCCCTTGCGCGCGTGCTAGGGGGGCACGATCCGGGTCAAATAAAACCATGCGGGCCACTCTGGCGCGTCGGCCGCGCGCGCATGCCGAACTCTCTCCAAAACCTTCATCACCGACGCGGGGACACCGTCATCGTCATCGGCGCGATCAGCATCGGCGCCCACATTGGCCGCGCCTTCGTCGGTGCGAACATCGTCACCAGCATCGCCACTATCAGCATCGTGTCTACACTTGTCGGCGTTGCCATGATACCGCGCCCGCCCAAGTCGCCGATTCGCAGTGAAGTGCCCGCTGGGATGTGCTCAGCGGTCAGCGCCACCGCGGCCGCGTCGGTGGCGCCAAACTAGCTGGCCGCTGCGCGCGCGTGCTACGGTTGGCGCGGCCGCAGGAATGCACCATCCAACGCCAGGCATGCATCGCAATCGACACCGCATGAGTTTTGCAAACCAAATTGCGGGTGGGTGGGTGGGATGTTTGCTAAACCATGGGATGTGTCAACTTGCTTGTTCAAATCAAGTGCACCACATAGATTGTTCCGCGCATTTTGCGTCAGGTAGCTTGCAGCACATTGGTTGTACAACGTGTTACATGTGTATGTGAATTGCATACATCTATACATATATGCATATATATATATACATACATACATACATACATACATATATACATATATACATATACAGAAATACATACATACATACGTACGTACGTACATACATACATACATACATACATACATACATGCATACATACATACATACATACATACAGAGATGCATACACACATACAGACAGACGGACAGACAGACAGACAGACAGACAGACAGACAGACAGACATACATACATGCATACCTGCATACATACATTCATGCATGCATACATACATACATTGGGGACCCCGAGGGAAGCAATGAGCCCTACGGCCACGACAGCGTTCCTCCACCCATCTCAACGCACCCAACACACGGATTATGCGCCAGAAGGACGCAGTTGCACGTGCCCCGTTGTGGGAGGAATCGCATAACATCACGCCCCCCAGGGCGACTGGGCTTCTCACGCGGATCGTGTCCCAGTGGGAGCTCCACCGACAGTCCCAAAGCCAACGTGCGCATGCCGCCCTCCCGCCCATGGCGGTACACCCCTGACGTCGACCGTGAATTCGAAATGTTTCGGTTGCTTCCTGGCGCCCCGCAACATGTTTCTGTGGAGCCTCTGGAAGCCCTGAAATGGATTTTGCGGGGCGTAGACGCGAGACCTCCCATACGCTTATGGGGGCCTACTGGGACGCCTCCCGGGCGCCTTTTGGAAGCAATGTGAGAATCTCTAGGGCCTCTCCGGGCCTTCCTTGGGAGTCCTTGCGGGCCTTTTTGGGGCCGTCTGGGAGCCCTTTCGGCCGTCCCGTGTCCCGCTTGGACCGTCATAGGGGGCTGAAGCCATCTTGGTGCCCTCTTGGGGCCCTCTCCGACCGTGTAGGGATCCTCCGGTGGCCCTCTCGGGGCTCCCTGGGGACTCTCTTGGGCTGTCTTGGACCTCTCTTGTACTGCTCGAAGCTCTCTTCAGGCCGTCTTGGGGACCTCTTGGGAACCTCTTGGGCCGTCTGGGGCCGATTTGGGGAGCCTTTGGGGCCGTCGTGGCCGCTGTTCTTCAAAAGAAAATGCTTGATTTTTTCGCTTGGGGGCCCTCTCGGCGGCCTCCTGGACCGTCGACCTTTGTGGCCGTCTAGGAGCAGTCTTGGGTTGTCTTGGAGCGCTCGCGGGCCGTCTTCAGGCCATCTCATTGCGCTCTTCAGCCATCTTCCAGGCAACCTGGGGCGCTTTGGGAGCCTCTTGGAGCACTCAGGGCACCCCCGGGCCCCCATGCAAAACAAGGATCGTGGTTCTGGGCCCTCCCCCAGCCGATTCCTATGTACATATATATATATATATACACATATATATATATATATATATATATACATATATATATACACACATATATATATATACAAGACTGCAGTGGCGCTTCGCGTCATGCACCTTGGTCCTTGAAGTTTGGTATGCAGGCGGAATAGCAGGAAGGTCAAGCCGACAATTTACAGATAACTTCTGGTTGCCTTTTCTGGCATCGCCGCTATACTGATGTTATTCGTTATCCTTCCTCCATGCTGATTGTTCCCTTTTTTCGCCATACCCAGCGCATTCTCCCCATCCTCCTCAGCTCTTCTTTGCGGAGGCTCCTCCTTGGAGAGCCTCTAGGGGCCTCACAAAAGTTGCTTCGGGCTTTCTTAAGGCCTTCTGGAGGCCTCCTGGGCGTATTCTGGGGGCCTCCGGGGGGGTCCTCGGGCCACCCTGCCTCCAACCGCCGTCTCCCTGAACGACCGAATCACGATTTGGAATTCTTCGGAGGGTGTCTTTGGGCCATCTTGGGCCGCCATGCAGCTCTCTGAGGGCCATCTTGGACCCGTGTTGTGCTGTTTGGGGGCTCTCTTGGACTGCCTGGAAGCCCTTTCGGACGGTTGTGGGGCGATTTGGGAGCCTCCCAGGCGGCTTCGGACGCTCAGAAGACCGCCGTCTTGGAGCGTCGGGAAGCCGAAAAGAAGAGAACCCCAAAATTCACCAAAACCCTACAAAAATCTATGATTTTTGCCTCGGGGGGCCTTCTTGGGAGTGCTCTTGGAGGCCTCTTTGGGGCCGTCCTGGAGGCCTCTTGGGCCATCTTGAGGTCACGTCGGTCACTCTTGGACCGCTCTTGTGCTGTCTTGGGGGTCTCTGGGACGTCTCCGATGACCCCCCTGATCGCCCTAAATGTGCTGGGAAGGCTTGGCAAAACGCCTTGCGAGGCCCGGTGGCCGATTCGAGGCCCGTCCGGAGGGCCCCAAAGCCCCAGGTCCCGGGAGTCCGGTTTTGGGGGGGGGGGATGGATTTTCCCCCCGCCCGGGCTTATAAAAATATAGGAAGAGGAATATGTGCATACTAGTGTGGACCCGTGGATTAAATCCACGGAGGTGCGTGAGTCGAGGTGAGGTTTGCCGACGCGCGCTTCTGTCTCCGGAGCGCAAATGCCAGCAAGCTGGGGTGTGCGATCGACAACCAGCGTGGAATCCATGATTTTCGCCTTCAAGCCCTCTTAGGGGTCCTCCTGGGGCTCTTTTGGGGCGCGTGAGGCCCGCTGGGGCCGTCTTGACAGTATCTAGGGCCGTCTTGGGGTCCTCCTGGGCAGGCTCGGGGCCCTCTTGGCCTGTCTTGGGGGCCTCTTGGGAGCTTGTTGGGCCGTCTTGGGGGCCTCCTCATGAGGGTCTACTGGGCCGTCTTGGGGGCCTCTTGGGCCCCCCTTGGGCCCCTCCGGGGCTGTCTTTGGGCTTCCTTTGGCTCCTCTTGGGCCATCTCGGGGCAATCCTGAAGGCCTTTTGGGCCCAGACGGTTGAGAGCGCGAGAATCTCAGAATCCATAGGAAACCCACAGAAAATCTACGATTTCGGCCTCTTGGGGCCCTCTGGGGTGTCCCTTCGGAGCCGTCCTGGAGCGTCTTGGTGGCCTATGGGGCTGTCTTGGGAGCATCTTAGGCCGTGTGAGGGCGGTCTTGGGCCATCTCGGGGCTGTCTCTGGTCGCCTCGGGGCCTCCTTGGGCCGTCTCGAGGCTCTTCTGGGGAGCTCCAGTGCCGTTTCGGGGCCCTCTGGGCGCCCTCCAGTGCCGTGGGGGGCTCGGGGAGCCGGGGGCCCCCTCCAACCCACCAGGCTCCTTTCGAATGTATTTGAATGGATACGCACACATATTATATACACAATGATACAGGAGAAAAATCCCAATCAGAATTTGTTCCCTACCTAGGCTCTGCCTAGAAGGGTTCTTACTGTCTTCGCTTAAAGGGGCCGGGCAGTGGAAAGCGCCCCGGGCGGTTCCCCCAGTCCCCTGGGAGCGGTTCCCCCAGTCTCCTGGGAGCTTTAGCTTAGCTTTAGCTTTAGCTTATATTTAGCTTAGCTTTAGCGTAGCTTTATCTTAGTTTTAGCTTAGCTTTAGCTTAGCTTTCGCTTAGCTTTAGCTTAGTGTTAGCTTAGATTTAGCTTAGATTTAGCTTAGCTTTAGCTTATAGTCAGCTTAGCTTTAGCTTAGCTTATAGTCAGCTTAGCTTTAGCTTAGTTTTAGCTTAGCTGTAGTTTAGCTTTAGCTTAGCTTCAGCGTAGCTTCAGCTTAGCTTCAGCTTAGCTTCAGCTTAGCTTGAGCTTAGCTTTAGCTTAGTTTTAGCTTAGCTTCAGCTTAGTTTTAGCTTAGCTTTGGCTTAGCTTTAGCTCATCTTTAGCTTAGCTTTAGCTTAGCTTTAGCTTAGCTTTAGCTTAGCTTTAGCTTAGTTTTACTGTTACTGCTAATGCTGCTTTCCTAGGGGCTCCAACTCCTAGGTAGGGTCGCACTGGGATAATTTGGGGCTATAGGGCTATAGGGCTATTGGGCTATAGGGCTATAGGGCTATAAGGTTATTATAGGGCTGTAGGGCTAAAGGGCTATAGGACGATAGCGATATAGGGCTATAAGGCTATAGGGCTACAGGGCACCCGGGCACCCGGGCACCCAGCACCTGGCACCCGCCCTGGTGGCTATTATTGGGCCGTCGTTGTGGAACTGTCAACGATTTTCAAGTGTCTGGTCGTGTCTATTTCCATGTCCCGCGCATCATCCACCCGAGGACCGGGCACCCGGCACCCACCCGGGCACCAGGCACCCGTCACCCGGGCACCCGGGCACCCGGGCATCCGGGCTCCCGGGCCCGGCCACCGAATCGGCGGCGAACCCGGGCACCCAGGCACCCGGGCACCCGGACACCCGGGCCCGGCCACCGAATCGGCGGCGAACCCGGGCACCCGGGACCCGGGCACCCGGGCACCCAGGCACCCAGGCTCCCGGGCCCAGCCACCGAATCGGCGGCACACCTCACCTACCCTTAAATCCGCTAGGACACCTACAGAGGAAAGCGCTGATTGGGGAAATATGAGCATGTATATGACCGAATGTTTGTATGTAAGTATGTACGTACGTACGTACGTATGTGTATGTGTATGTGTATGTGTATGTGTATGTGTATGTGTATGTGTATGTGTATGTGTATGTGTATGTGTATGTGTATGTGTATGTTTATATGTATGTGGATGTGGATGTGTTTGTGGATGTGTATGTGTATGTGTATGCGTAAACATACACGGATAAATATATGTACATAAATCTGTATATATAAGCTTTTGTGTGTAAGCCAGCATGGACCCCCGAAAATGTTTCTGGCACTCTACGATGTGCAATCGATTGGGCGCAAAGTATGAGGTGGTTTCTACGATGTGCTACATACGTAAGTCTGTATTCATACATCTATCCGGTGCCACCGGTGATGTGCAACAGATGCTGTGCAATATATGTGGTGCAATCGATGTTGTGCAATTAACTTTGGCTGTCTTGAAGCTGTCCTCTCCACTGCTCGTGCAAACATCCCACCCTCCCATCCGCAACTTTGTCGAAAGACTTCTTAAGACCGTGACGGTAGGTACCAAGTGACACTTGGCAACGACACCGACGCTCACGACGACAACGACAACGACGCCGACGACGACGACGACGACGCCGACGACGACGACTACGACACCGACGACGACTCCGACAACTTCGACGACGACGACAACGAAGACGACGACGACGGCGACGACGAAGACGACGACACCGACGACGGCGACGACGACGACGACGCGATGACGACGGCGACGAAGACGACGACCACGACAACGCCGACGACGACGACGACGACGACGACGACGACGACGGCGACGACGAGGACGACGCCGACGACGACCACGACGAAGACGACGACGACGACGACGTCGCCAACGAAGACGACGACGACGACGAGGGAGGATGGAGGACGACGACGGCGACAACGACGACAACGGCGAGGAAGGAGGGAGGACGGCGACGACGCGAACGACGAAGAAGGAGGGAGGACGGCGACGCCGACGACGACAACGGCGAGGGAGGAGGGAAGACGACGACGACGACGATGATGACGACGACAACGACGACGGCGACGAAACAGGAGGGACGACGACGAGACGCCGACGACGGACGACGACGACGACAAGGGAAAAGGAAGGACGACCACGGCGACAACGACGACGGAAACCACGACGACGCCAAAGAGGACGGCGACGACGACGACGAGGAAAGGCAGAGGACGACGACGGCGACGACGACGACGACGAGGGAGGAGGATGGACGGCGACTAGGACGACGACGACGACGACGCAAGAGCGCGCGCGTACGCTTTTGTTGAAAGTCCGTTTTGCGAAACCATGTATTTTTGTATGTTTTTCGGAAACTCGATTTTGAAATCTTTTCGAAACCGAAAGTTGTTGAAGGATTTCGGCATGCGCGCGCGTGCATGTCGTCTCATTTGTTGCAGAGGATTCTCGCGACGGCACGCGCGCAAGGGCGTTCGAACGATTTCGACATGCGCGCGCGAAGACCGTTTCGTTGAAAGTATTGAAAACCATGGTTTTCTTAAGATTTCGCAAGAGCGCGCGCGTAAGCTTTTTAAGAAAATCTATGTTGTTGTATGCTTGTTTGGAATCTCAATGTTGAAATCCTTCCGAAACCAGGATAGGTTGTTGAAGAATTCCGGCATGCGCGCGCGACGACGCGCGCGTGCGCACTTCGTCCCATTTTCTGCAACGGATTATTGAAAACTTATGGTTTTTGATAAACGAATGTGCGCGCATAGTGTTCGTTGCAGAGAATGGCGGGGGGGCTCGATACCGGCCCCCCTGGGCTAGTGTTAATTCATATTTATGATGGACGACGGGGCAGAACCGTATGTAAATTGCGATGCGAAAAGGGAGACCTTTAAGTCCGAGTGGGGAGGGTGGTAGAACCTATTCTTCTTTGGAGAGGAGAATATATGTAATGCAATCAACGTTATGACCGATCAAACAGGGCGCCGCAGGCGCGAATGACAAATCGTGCGCACAACGTGCTGCAATCTACGTGAGGCAATTTATGTGGTGCACCGTATGTGGTGAAATCTATGCGGGAGGTCTGTGGTGCGATCTATGTTGCGTAACTCATACATGTGTATATACGTACGTGCGTGATTGTGCGATCTATGTGGTTGTGCTACATATGTATATATATATATAGAGAGAGAGAGATTGCAGTGTCTGTGGTGCAACTAAGGTTGTGCAATTTTCATGGTGCGACATTTGTAATTGTGCAATATATGTTGTGCAATTTACGTGGTGCAATCTAGGTTGTGCAGTCTATATGGTCAATCTCCGTTGTGAACGATCAAAAAAGTGCGCCGCAGACTCATTCTTGTCGTGCTATCTCCGTGATGCAGTCCACCTGCGGCGACGGGCGGCGACGGAGCGGTGACCACGCGGCAACGGGGCGGCGACGGCGACCACATAGCCGCCGGACATGCCAGCCCAAAAGTTGGGCGGCGACAGGGCGGCGACGGCCGGCACGGAGCCGCCAGACCGACACACCAAAGAAACGCCGCGGCGCGACAGAGGCAGCCCGCCCGCGCGCCCAAACAACACGGGCTGCGGCATTGCAAGTTGTCCCGCGTGCAAGAGGGGCGCAACAAACGAGGGACGGCCGCGGAGAAGGGGCAACTAAGACGGGGAGGCACGCTCGCGCGGCGAGGCCGCAGCAGGGCGCGCGGGGAGGCCAAGCGCCACTAGCCGTTAGGCGCAGGGGCGAGCTTGCCGGCCCCTTGGCCACTGCGGCGGCGTGCACCTTACGAGCCAGGGCAGACGGAGCCCCAGGCAGGGCGCGCGCTCGCGCGCGGCAAGCACACCTGCGGCGGGGCGAGGGGGGCGCACCACCTGAGGTGGATGGCGCGCCCCTCTCGGGCACCAGGAGCATCTAAGCAGTGCGCAGACAGGCGGTCAAGAGCTTGGCTGGAACCTCAGCTGGGCGCAGCACCTGGGGTGGATGCCGCGCCCGCGGGGCGGTAGCAAGCGCATCACCTTGGGTGGATGGCGCGCAGAGCGGCACGCACAAAACCGGTGCACAAACAGGCGGGTAACCGCCAGGAAGTGGGAAGGGAAGGGATGCACCTCACCTGGGATGGATGACGCGCCAGGGGCGGGGAAGGGCGCACCACCTGGGGTGGATGGCGCGCCCGTGAGAACGCACCTAACCGGTGCACACACAGGTTGATCAAGAGCTGGGGCACGCCCACAGCAGAGCCAGGCGCACCACCTGGGGTCGATGGCGCGCCTGGGGTTCGGAATACGGCGCACCACCTGGGGTGGGAGGCGCGCCGAGCGCTGTGTACCTAAATGGTGCACAAACAAGTGGGCCAGTGACGCGGGGCACCTCCTGCGGTGCAAGGCACCTCGCAGTGGTCGCATTCCAGGTAGGGCTCGTGACACGCCGTGTTGGCCCAGGAGCTGCGTTGGCTGCGCCGTCGACGCAGGCCGGACATCCAGCTAAATCCCGCGCACTCGAAACTGGTCCCTTATGGGCCACGATGCCTCGCTGGGATGCTTGCCTCCTTGGCCCACAGCGCTCCAGTCGACTCCCAGGTTGCGGTAGTGGCCGAGGGTGCGGATGTCGTAGTGGACCTCGGCCAGGTCCCCCAGGAAAGTACGGCAGAAGTCGTCAAAACCGTGGGATCGTACCGCCCCTCACTGGGGCACTTTCCATCTCTCTGGTCGCAGGCCCTGTTCCAGCCCCCTACGAAGAGGGCACCACACGCAACCTTGAGGCGGTTGATGGTTTCAGGCCAGGTCTCGACTCTGCCATCCCTTTCCCTCCAATGCGGCGCCCACTGAATGTCGCGCCTGAGCGCCTTGTACAGTCGATCATGTGGGTCGTTCCGCTCCCTCCGCTTTGGGGCCTCTCCAACCACTCCACGCGTCTCCCAGACCGACACACGAGCCCTGGCGACGGGAGGCGACGGGGCGGCGACGGGGCGGGGACGGCCAGCACTGAGCCGCCAGACCAGCACACAGGCCCAGTTCTTCAGACCAGAGGTAACAAGTAAGAGCCCCTAAAAGCAAGTACTGTTGGGGGGACATATATATATATACACACATAACACACATGTCATATGTTATATGATTGAATAAATATACATACATACATACATACATACATACATGCATGCATACATACATACATACATACATACATACATACATACATACATACATACATAGACATACATACATACATACATACATACATACATACATACATACATACATACATACATACATACATACATACATACATACATACACACACAACCACATACATATATACATACATGCATACATACATGCATGCATACATACAGCATACATACACACATACATACATACATACATACATACATACATACATACATACATACATACATACATACATTGCATACATACATATATACATACATACATACCTACCTACCTACCTACCTACATACATACATACATACAGATATGCATGTATGCATGCATGCATGCATGCATACATACACACATACATACATACACACATACATATAAACAAACAAACAAACAAACAAACAAACAAACATGCATACACACATACATACAGACATACATACATACATACAAGTAAGATACGGTATGGGAGGAAGAGAGAGACAGAGAGAGAGAGAGAGAAAGGTCATCAGTAGACCCGTGCGGGTAGCAAGCAAAATGTGTCGACACGCTCCTGCCTCAACAACGCGCAACGGGGCGCGCGCCCGCGGCTTGTTCAGACGTGAATGGCAGCAGTGGATCCGAAAACATCGGCGCAAGCGTACTAAAATTAAGGCGTATTGGCGAGCGCTGCCCATGCGGCAGGGCTGCGACACACACCACGGCCTGCCTCGCTGCTGCCTGCCGCGCAGACGGGAGTCCCTGCGAGACCGTAGCAGGGGCCAGCGTCTGACTGGAGGCGTTCCTCGGCATCCGCTGGTCCGTTCTTCCTGCCCCGCCGCTGGCTGAGGAGAGGGATGAGGTGGGGGACGAGGGCGAGTTCAGCTACTCAGGCTCCTCCTCCTCCTCCTCTTCCTCCTCCTCCTCTTCCTTCTCGGTCCCCTTTGTTTGCGAAGAACTCCCCCCCGTCGCACCCCCAGACGTGTCCGCAGGGCTGGCCAGGCGTTTCGCCCGAGACCTCCTCACCACTCATGATCCCGAAGCTTTTCAAACGGTGGCTTTCGCCCTGGCGCCGCGCACATTCGCATGTAAACTTGCAACATGTTCATTGGGCTGGTACGGCTGAAACCCCAGGAATGTTCTGCCACGATCTGGGACTGTCAGGCCGCGAAGATCACGTTGATTCGCTGTTGAAGGCCCAAGAACTGTGCCCAGGCAAGATTTAGGATTGTCAGCTATGCACAATCGGCAAAATGGGAGCTGCGTGCACAGGAGAAGAAGGTGGCGGGCGAGCAGGAGGATGAGCGAGAGGTAAGGGATGAGGACGAACAGCAGCAGCAGAAACGAAAGCGGAAGGATCGGGAGGGAAAGGAAGACCAGGGAAGGCGGACAAGTGAATATGAGGGAGGCGACAACGATGAAGAAAGACGCGGATTCCGAAAAGTTGCCCGCCCTGGGTCGAGACGAACAGCAGCAGCAGGAACTGGACTGGAAGGAGCGGGAGGAACAGGAGGACCAGGGGAAGGCGGAGGAGGGGAAATGATAGGGGGACCACAACGAAGCAAGACTCGGACCTGGAAAGGTAGCCCGCGCTGGGGCGACAGCGCCAATCTGAACGACGGGAACAATGCACCAATCCGAAAATGCGGCCTACGCCACAGCGGGAGCACCATGATGAAACGCCGGAAACAAATTGATTGTAAAAACCCAAACACAGAATCAAAGTTTGAAAATCTAGGTAAAAAACAGCACGCGGAGGGGGCGGGAGATCTCCCCGACAACTTCAGGGGAGGAGAGAGAAGAGTCGGAGCGAAGGGCTCCCGCTCACGCGAATCCATTTCAAGTCGTGCTAGCGTTGGCTTCTTCGGTGCAAGCAAATATTGTCACGTTTATTCAATTATTGATACTGTGATTGGTACCAGAACGAATAATGACATCAGTATTAGTAGTCGTGTAGCAATAGTGTTAGTCGTAGAAATAAAAATAGAAGTGGTATAAATAAAGGACTAGTGATGGTAGTAGTAATAACAATAATAGTAACAGCAGCTGTTGTTGCTGATTCGTTAATAGTAGTAGTAGTAGCAGCAGTAGTAGTAGTAGAAGAAGTAGTAGTACTACTAGAAGTAGTAGTAGTAATGATAGAAGTCGTAGTAATAGTAGTAGTAGTAGTAGTAGTAGTAGTAGCAGCAGTAGCAGTAGTAGTAGTACTTGTACTGGTGCTAGTAGTAGTAGTAGTAGTAGTTGTTGTTATTGTACTAGTCCTAGTAGTAGTAGTAGTAGTAGTAGTCGTAGTAGTAGTAGTAGTAGCAGTAGTAGTAGTCGTAGTAGTAGTAGTAGTAGTAGCAGTAGTAGTAGTAGTAGTAGTAGTAGTAGTAGTGTAGTAGTAGTAGTAGTAGTAGTAGTAGTAGTAGTAGTAGTAGTAGTAGTAGTAGTAGTAGTAGTAGTAGTAGTAGTAGTAGTGTAGTGGTAGTGGTAGTAGTAGTAGTAGTAGTAGTAGTAGTAGTAGTAGTAGTAGTAGTAGTAGTAGTAGTAGTAGTAGTAGTAGTAGTAGTAGTAGTAGTAGCAGTAGTAGTAGTAGTAGTAGTAGTAGTAGTAGTAGTAGTAGGAGTAGTCCGAGTCCAGGTCGATGCATCCCGCACTATACCAGTCCCCCCCTATCGTTGCCAATCATATCTGGGTTTCCCGAACTTCGAATGATGGGAACCCCAGACACCCTTGTTCATTCCATTTTCTGAAGGCCGATGGGTTCCCCTAAATCCGGTGGAGCGTAATTCGGGGAACCCGAGCGCCGACCCTCGGGGCGCAGACTCTGGAGTCCTCCAGGGACTCCCCGAGCACTGGTTTGTTAAATTCGCCCGCCCAGCGAATTGAAACCCAAGGACACTCGCTGAGGGTCCATTCTACGAGTGTCTATAAGTTTCCCATCATTCGGAAAAGCGAATTTTGGGAAACCGAGGCTCGCGGGGGCTGCGGGGCACTCTAGAGTCCGCGCCCGAAATTTGGTTTTCGATATTTCTTAAAATTGAACTGCTGGATGATGGGAAGACCACAGCTGGGCGGCAGCCTGGAATTTCGAGTTGGACAGGTGGAGGAAGTCTTAAGCGAGAGGCGCATTTTGAAAACGAGCTGGCCCACATCCACGCACTTGTTAGAAAGGGTAAACCCGGATTTGCGCGTTTTGAAGACGACCGGCCTTCTTAACTGTTATGAAAGCTCCAGCAAAAAAAACGACTGTGCACGGCGGTACGGGGAGAGCCACATTTTGAAAACGACCAAGCTTCCATTCGTGTACTTTATCGAAACACAAAAACGAATGCACACGGAGCTAAAGCGAGCTGCATTTTGAAAACGACCGGCTTGGAGTGTTTAAACTCTGGGCCACACGGTATTAGGAAGCCTCGGGCGACACGCCTGGCCCGCCGTACGGACACGTCTAGTCTTGCCACAGGGTGAGTCATTGCTAAGCAAATTGGATGGAGGAGGAGGAGGAGGAGGAGAGGGAGGAGTAAGAGAAGGAGGAGGAGGACCATTGCAAACCCAAGACGTATCAACGATGTTGCAATAAGCCATCCGTTCAAGTCGTTTTTTTGGTCCCCACACAAATGTATTTCATGTGAAAAGAATTTCCTATGGGATGAAGCCGTTTGAATCTCCCGAATCGCCCCTAAACGAAAGTCCTGAGACTTCAACGCCTCGAATCAACCAACGTAGCTGTTGCGTCCTGACAATCTGAAACTGTGCCACAACACCATTCCCAGGACAGTAACACCGCGAATCAACGTGACCGCTCCGTCCTGACAATCCTAGATCGTGCCAGGCATCAATCCTGGGACTGTAACGTTACGAACCCAATAAACATTTTGTAAATTTTCAAATGACTTTGCGCGGCGCTGGGGCGAGGGGCACATTTTGAACAAGAGCCTCCCTTTGAGGCCACGAAACGTGCGAGGGGTGTGCCGAATCGGGTGCGGGGGCGGCATGTTGACTGTGCCACTAGGGCCTTCGGTGAAGCTCCATGTGGGGCCACGAAGCGTGTGAGGGGTGTGCCGGATCGGGGGCGGGGGCGCCATGCGGACTGTGCCGCTGAGGCCATTCGGTGGAGCTCCTCATCGGGCCACGAAACGTGTGAGATGTGTGCCGGCTCGAGTGCGGGTACGCCATGCGGACTGTGCAACTGGGGCCTTCGGTGGAGCTCCCTGTGGGGCCACGAAGCGTGTGAGGGGCGTTCCGGATCAGATGCCTGTACGCCTTGCGTACTGTGCTACTTGAGCCTTCGGTGGAGATCCCTGTGGGGTCCTGAAACGTTTAAGGGGTGTGCCGAATCCAGTGCGGGTACGCCATGCGGACTGTGCAACTGGGGCCATTCGGTGGAGCTCCCTTTGAGGCCACGAAACGTGCGAGGGGTGTGCCGAAGCGGGTGCGGAGGCAACATATTGACTGTGCCACTGGGACCGTCGGTGGAGCTCCCCATGGGACCACGAAACGTGTGAAGGGTGTGCCGGATCGGGTGCGGGTACGCCATGCAGACTGTGCCGCTGGTGCCATTCGGTGGAGCTCCCTGTGGGGCCACGAAACGTGTGAGGGGTGTGCCGAATAAAGCGCGGGTACGCTATACGAACTGTGCCACTGGTGCATTCAGTGGAGCTCCCAATGGGACCACGAAACGTGTGAGTCGCGTGCCGAAATGAACATGCGGGGGCGGAGGAGGGATGGGGGAGGAAGGAGGGGGAGGAGGAGGAAAAGGAGAAGGAGGAGGGGGAGAAGGAAGGAGGAAGGAAGGAAGCAAGGAAGGAAGGAAGGAACGCGGGGCGCTCTCTCTTCAAAACGGAGACCCAACACCACAGGATGGTTAGGGAAAAATCCGATCATCGATCCTCGAACCTCGACGCTCCTCCCTCCCCCAGGGGGGGGGCGAGAGGGGGAGCGAGGGAGCCTCCTAGCTGGAGCACAGCGAGAGGTTGGGAGGCGCAGCGCAAGCCCACCCAGCGTGGGGGCGGGAGAGGTCGCCGAGCTCTGCGGCGAGTGGAGCGCCTCGTGGGCCGCAGGAGAAACTACGAACACACCATCTCCCTTTATCCCCTTCCTGCTAGTGCAGTTACTCCCCCTAGTATTGCTCCTCCTACGCCTCGTCCTCCTCCTCCTCCTCCTCCTTCTCCTCCTCCTCCTGTTGTGTTTCCTCGTCTTCCTCCTCCTTACCAAAATTGTTGTCGAACCTGGACGGCCTTAGGAGAGAGGGGTCAGCTCCCCATTCCTCCGACGATCTCTCTCTCTCTCTCTCTCTCTGCCTTTGCTTTCGCTGCTCTCCTCCCCTCAGCGGCAATTCTGGCTGCTATCGGGGAAGGCCCCCGCCACCTCCTTCCAGCACAGGTGCTCGGAGAGGTGGGCGGTTCCTTTTTTCAGAATGTAGTTATTGCCTTGACGCCGCGCACACTCGTCCAGCAATTTGCAACAGCATTCAAGATAGAGGGAGGTTCTGCTACAAAACGTGATCTCGCTTTCACGCCGCGCACATTCAGGGTAGCGCCACGTACACTCGACATCCGCTTTGAATGTAAAACTACATTGACGGATGGAGTGCGGTCCTTTTTAGCAAAGTGGGACTCTCGCCTCAGCGCCGAAAACATTCGCTCCAAAATCGTGCACAACCTTCAAGGATTGAGCACTGATCGTTTTCAAAATTAGGTTCTTCCCTCAGCGCCGCGCGCAGTCGTTTTCAACGCAATGTTTGAAAGGATAGAGGACTATCCTCTTCAAAATGGAGATATTGCCTGGGACAGTGCGAATGTCAAGGAACCGAAACTTCAACGCACGTAGCGCTGCACGGATTCATGGTGGATCTGCTCAAAGAAGAAACTTTCACTTGAGACGCCCAGGAAGTGCACGACAGCAAGTGTAAACTTGTGCAACAAATAAAATGATGCAGAAGCTAAGATTTTTTTGAAAATGGGATCTCACTGGACACTTCGTTGTACTGTATAAGATGTGTCTTTCACGCTCCTGATTACGCGCAAGTAAGATGCATGGCAGTTATGTTCTCAAAGCGGGGGCATCGCCAGAATGACAGGCCCAACTGCGGCGGTGTTCAAGGGGGCGCTTCTTGTAGCGAAAAAGATCTGCGAGGGCGTACGAGGAGGAAACTTGGGACGGGAGGCTGTATTGCACCATCGTTGATGCAGATGTGGTCTATCATGGTCCTCCTCCTGTTCCAACTCTCCTGCTCCTCCTCCTCCTCCTCCTTTTTCGCCGCCGCCGCCGCCGACAACGACGACGACGACGAAGACGACGACGACAACGACGACGACGACAACGACGACAGCGACGACGACAACGACGACGACGACGACGACGACGACGACGACGACCACTCGGGCCGGCTCCGCCCCCGCCCGCCCCCGAGCCTCGACCGCCGGCGGCAGCCCCCGGCGGGAGCGCGGCCGCAGCCCCGACGCCGCGGGCGCACGCGAGCGCCAGCACCGTCGAAGGGAGTCGTCGTCGTCGTCGCCGTGCTCGTCGAGAGGGCGAAGATGGGGAGAAGGAGGAGGAGGAGGAGGACGAGGACGAGGAGAGGAGGAGGAGGAAGGGGAGGAGGAGGAGGAGGAGGAGGAGGAAGAGGAGGAGAAGGAGGAGGAGGAGGAGGAGGAAGAGGGGAAGGAGGAATCACAAGCGAACGTGAATAACAACGAGCCACCAAGAGTGCACACCGACTCCATTGTTGCCATGGGTCTGACAGAGGGCAAGTACAGAGCGCGAACGAACTGCGAACTGGCAACACTGGCCAAGCAGCTCTACCAACTACACTTAACCACCAACAACCTGCACACAAACCGCTACACGCCCACACGGGACATCCACAGAACGAATTTGCCGACTCTGTCGCCAAAACTTAAAGAGAAGACAGCAGCCCATGGCCACAATGGGCAGACGCATTCGACGCCACACACTAAAGGCATTGGCAATGGATTCACCAAGCCGACCAGAATACTAAGAGAGCATACCCCGACCTGACCAACCAAGGCCTGATCGCGGGATCTCCGACAACACAGGCGAAACCCGAGCACTTCCAACCTTCCGGCCTGACATCGGCCTCAACTCGATCACCTTCAACGTGAGGAGCTTCACGGAACCCACCCACACAGGGAGGGAACAGCAAAGTAAGATCGCATGCATTGAGGCTAACAGCCACCAGCTGGAGGACATGAAAATCCACTTCATAGGTATGCTGGAGACCCGATTTCTGCAAGGAGCAGCAAGAATTCATGAATCCCATGTCATCTTCAGCGGGCACGACAACTACAATTTGCGATGCTCCCTGCTTGTCAACGTTGACCTGCCCTACGCTGATAAAAACGGAGCCAACTACATACAACCCAACAACAACATCAAGGCGCTGCCAAGAAACCGAGGATGCGTGTCGTGCAAATCACCGCACCAGGGCTGCGTCGAACGGTGGCAGTCGCACGTGCCACTCACGGCCACTCAGGTGACGAGAAGACAGACACCTTCAGGACGGACCTAGGTAAGATGACGGTGAAGTTCAACATCGACCTCACCCTGATCGACGCCAACGCAACAACAGGGGACATCGTCTCGGACTCCATCGGAGAATACGGCGAGAGACTCGCAGAAAACAACGCGGGCAATCGCTTCCACCAGTACCTTGCTACCTTCAAACTCACGGCAGTCAACACAGCGGCTAGTGCAAATGACCAGTATACACCTACAAAAAGGAAAGCAAGAAGGAGTGCATCGACTACATCGTCATACCAACCTGCAACATGGACACCGTGAAGGACGTCGCGACCATAGACAACATCGGCATGGTCCAGGACGACGAAGATCACCTGCGCTTCATGGTGCAGCAGACCAACGTGGCCGCTTCCCACACCAAGCGCGCCACACCACGGCTTGCCCCGATGCTGATCGCCAGCCTTGAGCACTAGAGGAAGTGTTCAAAGAGAGACTGAGCAACATCGAGCTGCACTCCTGGAAGTACGACATGAACAACCACGTCCTCCACATCAACAAGAAGGTTAGGGAGGCCGCGGGGAAAGCCTACAGCAAGAGGCGGTACGAGTACGGAACCCGTACATCACCGACATCACATTCGCACTGCTACGGGTACGGCGAGCATGCCAGAGACCACACCGAGCATGGAAGGACGAACCCATCTCTACGAATGACCGTATCCAGGCGGCCAAGCTCGCATACCAGCTCACCGAAGCCACGATCCCCACCATCACTGCAGCACGCGCCATGCAAGACACGGCAACGCTGGCAAACCTAATGCACACGGGACTACGAGTGGTACGTCGCCAAGCTGAGCATGACGAGCTGCAACTGGCCATCACAGCCTTCCCACAGCAGTCCAAGAGAGCGCTTGCATCGAGGGCACGAGCCGACAAGGACGAATTCCTCGGCAACTATGTTGACGACATCAAGGACCCAAGCGACAACAAGGCCTCCACATTGGAACGGGACGGGGTCAAACATCTACTGCGATTCGGTGACCGACCTCCATGAATTATGACGGAGCACCGCTTCACCGTGGACGCAGACGGCGAGCGCATCTCCTCTGAACACGCTCAGGCAGAGGAAGATTTGACCACTCTGCCATGGCTGACCACGCCAAGATTCACCACCCCGACGACGTCGCCGAGACCTACAACGAGCACGCGACGGAGGCCATCAGGCACCACGTCAACTTTGACACCCCCATCGCCAACATCGTCACCAAGTACGAGTTGGCCGCCAGCTTCCATGACGCCAAGCCCAACAGGCAAGGAGGACCAAGTAACATCGCAGACGACATGTGCCGAACCGCCAGTACGGAAATGGCGCGACTGCACCACCCGCTGATTGTCAAGTCACAGATGGCTAACGTCGAACCCCTAGCCCACAAAGGCGGATGGCAGGCATCATTCGCAGAGAACGCGACCGACAGCAAGAAACCCGGAGACAGAAGGATGATATTAGAAAACAACGTGGTAACCAAGCATCACCGCAGGTACCTCCGGACGAAACTAAAGCAGATTACCGCAACTCTACTGCGTGATAATCAATGCGGAGAACGACCCAACAGGAGCACGGACTGCAAGACGCACACCACCCTGATCGACATCATCACAGTGCAGACCCGAGGTACCAGCGGTGTGCTACTCTTCCCCGACCTCAAGGATGCCTTCTATACACTGGTGCTTGAATTTCTCTACAAGCTACCCACCAGCGAACGTTACCTTCGGGAGCTGCTAGACAACGGGAAACGACCTGAGGTACTGCAGCGCCTCCTCGAAGACGCCACGCACGGCGCACCCTGCATCGACAACAACGTCGACGACGAGCACCTCACGGAGCTACGAAGAGACGCCCGCGCGGACCTATGGGCGACAACGAGGGCATCCAACTGGACTGAGCAGCGACGAACGGGCACCTGACCAAGGGTCCCAATGCCCGATGCATCGTTCAACGTCGCCTGCGCGCGTCACCAAGGCCATCGCCGAGGACATGATCGAGCAAGAGAGTCACTACAGCATCAATCACGACAACGACCAGCAACCAACCTTTTGCGCTGGGCCGACAGGCAAGCCCTGGACACTCCCTGGCAGAAGCCTCATTCGTAGACGACCTGACCACATGCGCCACCACAGCCCCCAGCCAGGCTACGACCACGGCGACCACGGCCCTGAAGATCGTGGAACCTAGAGTACGACCATACGGCGTGCAAGCCAACGCCAAAACGACTAAGATCATGCTCATGTAATTCGGCACAGGCTCAAAGACCACCAAGGAACACATGGCCAAGGACGGCATCAGCAATATACCAAGCGCATACTCCGACCAGACCGTAGAGCTGGTCGACTCGCAGGCAGACCTGGGTACTGCAATCACCTCCACAGCCGGGATAGGCCCCGAGATCAAGAAGAGGACCAACAAGGCAATAGCGAGCAGGAGGCCACTGCGCAAATCAATCTCCAAGCGCACAAACGTCCCGACCGACAGTAAGGCTTTCTACAATGAGCCCCTGGCACTTTTCACGCTGTCATACAACGACCACGTCTGGAGCGACCGTACCGAGGCTGACAACAACGTGATGGCAGCCGAATGCATGAAGGGGTACAGGCAAGCCTCTGGCCACCACGCATCCAGCGACAAGGCAGACAGGGCATCAAACTTGCAGGTGCTAAGCGAGGCCAATAGGCTACCCCCACGGTCCTGCTGAGGCTCCTGGACGAGGATCGCCGCCACGACGCCATCTGGACAAATGCGATCGCCCAAGACGTATAATGGCTGTCGGAGGTTAGGGGGTGAGTCCGACGTGAAACGGAGACCCCCTACCAGGAAATCGATTTCGGTTTCGGGTTCGTGTCGTGCGTGCCGTGCGTGCGTGTGTGCGGGCGAGGCCAGGCTGCGTGGGCGGGCGAGAGGAAATCCTCCTCTGGCTTGGCCGCGGCCGGACCAAATGATTCCCCCCTGGCGGCCGGTGGCCCGCGGTGTCCCGCCGGTGTCTGGCTGGGGCGCGGCTGGGCCAAGTGATTCTCCTCTGGCGGCCGGTGGCCCGCGGTGTCCCTCCAGTGTCGCGCTGGCGTCCCGTGGTGTCCCGTGGTGTCCCAAAAAGTGAAATCGATAGTGAGATCGATAGTGAGATCGACAGGTGCCCCGTGGTGTCCCGTGGTGTCCCGTTGAGTGAGATCGATAGTGAGATCGATAGTAAGATCAATGTGGTGTCCCGAGGTGTCCCGTGGTGTCCCGTGGTGTCCTAGGGTGTCCCGTTGAATGGGATCGATAGTGAGATCCATAAAGAGACCGATAGTGAGATCGAGGGGTGTTCCGCGGTGTTCCGTGGTGTCCCGTGGTGGCCCGTGGTGTCCCGTGGTGTCCCGTTGAGTGAGATCGATAGTGAGATCGATAGTGAGATCGACAAGTGCCCCGTGGTGTCCCGTGGTGTCCCGTTGAGTGAGATCGATAGTGGGATCGATATCGTCAGATGTTGGTTCCCCTACCTCTCCCCCCCCCCACAACCTCCTTATCACCCGAAGGGTGGTCGTATAGGTACGATTACATCGACCAGAACGAGCGACCAACGCCAACAGCTGACCCTCGAGAAGTGACACGAGCTGCACGTGACGAACCTGACAAATTCAAAGCAACGGTCAAAACACTGGTGGCACGATACCAACGACGGCGAAGAGACAAAGCGCAATGCCGCTACACATACCGATGACGGTACCGAGAACTGGAACCGTTCCAATAACAACTGCTGACGTGCCACCAATCCCAAGCATGCCGCCGCCACCGCCAATGCCCCACCTGACGTGCTACCAGTGCGGAGCGACCTTCGTCAAGAAGAGCGCCCACTACTCCACCTTGGGAAACGCCACAAAAACAGTGCGGACCCTGCGAGATTAGCGCAGTGCACGATGTGCACGCCACGCAGCTACCCGTGCCACACCTACGCGAGGCTGGTCAAGCACCTCCAGGCGACCCCATCAAGCGCGGCACCATGGATGACAGCCGCCCCAACCTTAGGCGACGACGAAACCGAGGATAACCGCGAGGCCATGCGCGTAACACCACGGACCAACATCAGAACAGGCAAACCGCCCGACTACGCCCAGATACCGAGCTACCAGACGGACGTAGTACCGACACACCAAAAGGACACACATGCTGCTCACGACAAGAGACCACCGGTGGGGCTACCAGCAATCGAGCCCGACGCCCCCAACCAAGCAACACAACGACCAGCACGTTTCGCCCTCCACTTCTATAGCAGCCACCGACTGGAGGGAGACCTGCAGGAGTGGATGGAGCACTTCCAACCACCACACGCCACGCTGACCTCCGCGCTCCCTATCGGCATCGCTTACTACGCCACAGCAAGCGAACTGACTAACTGGAGCACAGTCGCCTTTTAGATCAACCAGATGCGCGACGGGACGGTAGCAGCCATAGTGGTGGCAGGACAGGATCACCGCGTGAAACATGGAGTGCAGCTAGAACGCGAGACCCTCCTGACGTGCAACAGAGCAACACTGAGGCCTCAACTACCTGAAGGTCCTCGACAACGATCAGATCGACAAGGGGAAACAACTGCTACGCACAATAATCCTCAGGCTGCATGTCGCCTACGCCACGGGGGTCTCAGCGATCATGGAGCATCCCGAGACCTCCCACGACAGAAGAAAGGCACTCCGCAGCGGTTCTCGACAGAAATGCAGCACCTACTTCTCCGGTCTACAATACGAATCATCTCATTCGACAAATGAATGATGGAGCAGGTGTCACGGAAGCCGACAAGCCTAGTGGCAGTTGGCGTTCGAGGACGGGACGAGGCACAGAGCAGTTGCCAATACATATAACCCCCGATCTCAACGGGACACTAGCAGCAGCATTATCCGAAGCAATGCGCACACGATGGAACATGAGGGACACTATCGACCAGTAGGAGATCGAGGACAACTACACCGCTCTCTGCACCCCCCTGGACCCGTCCTACGACTTCCAAAGGAGCACCGACTGCATAATGCACCAGCGACTACTACCGCGACAAGCCACAGCGATTCTGGAATTGCAACCACACTGATTCGCATTGCCTACACCACCCAGGGCCTGCCTCCTACCAGGCGTTACCTCCACAGCCACTTGGGCTGCGTCCACCAGGGGTTCTCGTACGTCTGACCTGAGGAATCCCCGCCGATTCATCAGGAACTAAGACCAACAGGAATCGAAAGAGCATGGGATGGCAGGGGCTACAATTCCAGACGGAGAACTAAGACAACCATACCGAATTCAACCTCCGCTGTGCTACGCATTCCATCTCGGCAAGCCGTGGGGTGGCGGGTCGGGACTAACAGCCACATGTGCGGCCCGCATCGCTCGGGGCATGTCACCTGACAGGCGCTACCTCAACTACAACTTGAGCTACGTCTACGAGGGGTTCTCGTACGCCTGACCTGAAAGATGGCTGCCCCCCAGCTAACCATGACACCGTGTGGAAGCGACTTGGTAGAAGAAACGTTTCATCTCAGCAACCCGTCCGATCCCAGCAGACCCCCTTAACCTACGCACCGTAGACATCTGGCTCAAGGGTTCGGCAGCGACCCTACAGCTGACCGGCGCTTGCGCCACCCACTTCAACCAAGCCATGGAGCCGCCTGTAGACCGACACTGGGGTAATAAGCTTGCAGTCGGCATAGACATGCGTGATGGCACGATCCATTACAACATGATCCCCAAAATTACCTTCTCTCAGCACGCAGAGACCAGGATAAACGAGGGCACCAAGGACTACGCCGCCCAGAACGAAGAGCGAGTTTCAACTGGAACAGCACGGACGGCCAGACACTGCACCGAGCGCAGCTCCCGAGTTCTTCCCGAGTTCTAGCAGCAGGACCAAACGAGAGTCCTATATACACAACACATTCGCGAAGGAGCTGAGCTACTCGACTACATTCCTCCGACAAACATCCGACTGGACCCCACTTCGCCCCCAACCAGCTGCGCAAGCACCCGACAGATTCCAACACGGCGTCTCATCAGCCGCCCTCAGCAGTAAGTACACCTATGCAGCACTGCAACCCTGACCAATTTTCGTGCCCGCCAACACGCCAAGAGGGTGGATAAAGACGCTCTGCCACCACCATTACACGCTCGCGTATCCTGGCCAGACCAACCACGCATCGAAGATGGATACCGCCGAGAGAGCCACCGACGCGCTCCACGGCGTCTGCAACAGGAACAGCACGAGACCTGACATCGACGACATGAATGGTCACTACCAAGCAAGGCACAATCACCTACCCCATAACCGCACCGCCGTGTGGACCAAAACACATGAGGCCGGATCCACGCGTAATTCGGATAGAAGGGCGCGAATCGCCGCCCTACCATGGCCACGGGCAAAGGAGCTTGCCGATAATTGCCCGGTCTTTCTCGTCCCACAACAGACGGGACCCAACGGAACCGAGGTAAATAACCTTGAGTAAGTCCACAAGATCCTCACCGTCCAGATATACAAGCGCGCAGACCTACAAGAAGCAAAACGGAAGGCCATGCACTCGAAACCCTACGATCGCGTCTCCTTCCTGTTACACGCGACTGACGAGAACAGCAACTTGCAGGAAGGCAGCAAAGTACTATCGCTCACCCTTTACCTCACGCACACCTTGACCACCAAAGGGGCAAGGTTGATACACCCTCACAACGACAACCTCATCAGAGAGCCCACATGAGATGTTACGACCCATCAGACGTCACATTAGAAGAAGGCATCGAGGCCCAGAATACCACGCTCAACATGCTGCCACCATTTGAGGCCATCACAATGACGTGACCATTACCTCCAGAACTGCTCATCTGGAAGAAGCCGAATAAAGTCCTCGTCTTCGGCTGCATGAACACCGCAGGGAAGGACATTCACAATCTCATGTCCCGCATCAGCAACGACGCCTGCGAGGAAGGCGGCAAGCTCCTTACCAAGATGCGCATCGACTTCTACAACAGCCGCAACGGCAACTGCGAAGCGCTGCTGGAGCTACCAGGGTTCACTCCACGGACGCCCGTGAAGGACATCAACCCCACGGTGCCCTACACACACACACACACACACGAGAACGCGCTGCACAGGCACTGAGGCAACTCGACCTCCCAGCCGGCATGCCGCTTGATCATCGGCACCAACTGCCAAAGCCTCGGCCGTGGGTTGTCTAACCAACTGAAAACCCGTTCCACTGGAACGCCCAGGTGTACTACTACAACATCGAGACCCACGAGTTGGACCGGGACGACCCTGGCAACGTCTTGCTACGACTGGGATGGAAGAGAGCAGTCTTCGCAAACATCGAGGAGTACGTCTACGACGCGAACAACAGCATGATGTGGAACCCACCAATGGCGGCAAGAGATCAGCGACAGTAAGCTCCGCCGCCTAGAACAAGTTCTCCATCACCGCAGCCAAGATGCATCTACGTGGACATATGTGTCGTCGATGAAAAAGCATCCCCTGGTACAGCAGCGACTACGAGTACAAGAACGTTCTGGACACCATCAAGACGGAGATACAATACCTGGACGACCAGATGTTCGCCAACAGCGAGGCGGACGCCCCACGCGCTCGCTTCATCCACCGCACGATGCACCACCAACCCGACGACGTCCTCAGCTCCGAAGGGAAGACGAGGGTCATCGCGGAGATCTAGACGGCACAATCACCTGCATCCGCAGCTCACCAGTCTCACGATCAGCAGGCCACGACTCCGGCGAGTGGCTCTGCGAACCTGGGCAACCCCCTCGCCGATGACCACAACGCGATGCTGCAGCAATCCCGGGACATCGATCCGGGCGCGGAGCAAACTTCGTCGACGACACAATTCGGCACGCCACCCGACAGCATCGACCACAGCGCCAAGGCTTCACCGAAGGATGGGTCGAGCTACAAAGCGCCACCGATGATAATCATAACCGCACAGGCACCGCCCCCACAGAATGGCACGGGGCCCCTGCTGGCGACAGCCAAGGCACGGGTGCAAGGGATGACAGACGACAGGAACCTGGGGCTGGCGGAACCAGGCTCGAACCCAGTACTCCACCATACCAGGAGGCGCCCTCGAAGCCCCATCCAAAGACAGCGCCACCCACACACGAGGGGCCCACGGCACAGAGCAGCAGCAGCTGCAGCAGCACACCGACCACGCAGGTGCCCTACAAACCACCGCCTGCCAAGGCCACCGCCAAAGCACCGACCAGACCGCACACGGACACAGTATACAAGCAGGCTACCACGCCCATCGAGGAACCACGCATCGGCGTGAGATCCGGGTCCTCTGGGATAGACCTCCAACAAGATGCGATCGCGCGCTTGACCAAAAACACGAGCAGCATCAACGACGAAAAGACCACCCACCTTTTCAACATGAACGTCCACAGGATGATCTCAGAAGCAATTGCAAGCATCAACGACACGGAGTCGAACCACGACTGGGTTGTAGACCCCAACCACAGCCGGAGATGCGAATACAACATCCTGATGACCAACATCGCCGCCTCCCTCGACTACTTCATGCGCAACGAGGCACCCCCCCGCACTGCAGTTCACGATGACCCGCCAGCAGAACGCCCTGGCTCACTTCATCAACCACCAGCTGGCCACGGTGGTCGCATACCCGATCGCAGACGACCGCGCGGACCCACCGACGCCAGCAGCAGCCGCTCGGGAAAGACTCGACCTCCTCACGCACATGAAGCTGGGAACAAGCTACAACCCTACGTCAGAGGCGGCTCCATTCGCGATCTCGCTCTTCCAAGGGAAAGCCGCCAACGAGGCAATCGACAAGATCAACGGGCTGATCGAGGTCCAGGGAGCCGCCCCACCAGCGGAGGCGACACGGGGGGGCCACCAGACGAGGGGGACATCACGGGCAACCACCACGCGCCAGGAGAGCCGAGCACCGCGACACAGAGCGACAGCACCGCAGAGCCTACGCACTCGGGCCCGGCACCGACAGGCCCGACGCCGCAGGGCCGAGACCGACTCCACATCGCCGACACCCTCAGCGAGGACCTGCTCCTCTCCGCCGACACGAGAGACACGAGCCAACGAATCCGACGCCTGATCGAAGAACACACACATGGCTGGCAAACGCCACCAATACCACACAGCGGAAGCCGGCACCAACTCGAATCATGATTACGAACGGCAACATCCAGACAATGGGCACCGACATCTACAACGTGAGGCACCCACCGCTGATAGCTGACACGAAGACGATCCACGACGACAGCGAAGATGCGGCATACCTCGGGTGCGACAACCTGGACAACGCTGCCAAGCAGGCCATCGACACCTCCAAGACCACCCACACTGGTCCAAACCTGACACTACCACAACAGCTGGCAAGCAGCGACACCGCCAGTCAAATTGAAGCTGCGCCACCATGGACAGCGAGGCCGCCCTTCGCACAGGTCTACCATCCCAAATAGCCGACCACCCTGGTGAATCAATGAATCAGGAGACCCCCTTCTCTGGTCACCCACAACCACTAAGGCTTACGCCTCAGAGTAGGATCGGCCGAATGGCGGCACATCGGTGCGTCACCCACCTCCCACATATTTTACCAGTCTTGCCCCACTAGACCGACAGCAGACACCGCCAGCGGCCAGCTGCTCCTGTCCACACCCACTTCTCGGTACTATCCTTTTTACCAAACAGCCGCACTCACTGGACACCCAGCAGCAACAGCAGCATTTGGCTCGCAACGACTACCTGTTCTGTGAAATTCCACTTCACTATTCCCTTGCAGCGGCATCCCTCCTCTACGAGCACCCTCGCGGACATCGCACGGTACAGCACTTACGGCGAACACAGCTGCAACAGTCTATGCTACGCAGTGGATCCACAATAATACAGGGCCCCAAAACACGCCGCGGCATTCTCACTCACGCACGCTACTTGACCGACGCGCCGCGAGAGCGCGAGCTACACCAGGCCAGTGGATAGAGCTCTCTCGCGCGCCTCCTTGGCGGGGCCTTCATCACCATCTGCGAGCTGGGGCCTCGGGGGCTGCAGCGCGAGGAGCCTCCTTCTCACTGGTCTTGAGAAGGCCTCACCGAACCTCCACTCCCTTCTGGCCCACCTCGCTGCGGCCCCCGCCCCCAGCCCCCCCCCCACGCCCCCGCCTTGTCACCCTTCGAACCCACTCATTCCCACTCGCGTGGCGGCGGAACGGGCGGGATGCTTTTGGGGGGGGGGGGGGGGGGCACATTTGCCGACGGGCGTCCCGGCGCCGGTCGGGGCGGCCGCGGAGCGCGCGTCACCTCGCCGCGCCGGGGCGCGCACCTCGCCCACAGCTCGCCCTCCGATCATTCGTCGCCGCGATCGAGGGGGAGACCCCGAACCCCAAGTGCTGAAAGTCCCCCATCATCTGTTCGGGGTCGGCCCACCGCCTTCCGGGTCTTCGCCCCCGGCCCCGTCCACGGCGTACCTTCTCCTGTGCAAGCTCTTCGGCACCGCCTGCACCCCGGGCTCCACCTGCTCCGGCCGCCTGTGGCCCAGCCTTCTTGCGCCGTCTCCCTGACGAAAGCTGCGCGTAGCCCGCCTAGCCTTCAGCGGAAGAGGTTCGCTCTCGCCCCGCCGACCAAAAACTGCTCGGGGTCGGCCGCGGGGTTTCTTCTGCTCAGATGGGGGGGCGTGGGGGAAGCGGGGGGTCAGGCTCCAGAGGGGCGGCGCGGCGGCCCTCGCTCACCCTGCTCACGCCGGCGCCCTCCGCCCGACACTGCCCGCCACTGTCGACGAAGTTCATCGCCCAATCAGACAGTCTTATCATTCTTATCATTCACGCGCGAGGACCCCTGCCCCATGGCGCATGGCGCACGATGGCCCAGCTATCAACGCAGCAGCCCGAGGAGGAGCCGACGGCTAGAACTGCCGCGGGAACCCACCTCGTTCGTTGCATCACGCGACCCTGCAGCGAACCCCTGCTCCAAGGCGCACGGCCCCCGATGGCAAGAGCGGGTAAAGGACGAGAAGGAGGAGAGGGGGGAGGAGGAGGAGGAGGAGGAGGAGGAGGAGGAGGAGGAGGAGGAGGAGGGGGAAAGCAAAGGTTTCTTGGGAGCACTACCCACCAACATGGCCGCCCACAACGCCGAACATGCCGCAAGAAATCCGCCGGAGGCCCCTCTGACGACCCATGCTGGGCCCCAAGGGGTTTCCGAGAGGCCTCACAGAGATCCCGACAAAGGCAGATCCCCGGGAAGCTTTCCAAAAATGCCTGAAAGGCGCCCAACGAGCGCGCGACCCACAGCACAGGCATGGAAGCGGAATGCGCCGAAGCCAACTAAGTCAATCACATTTCGCGGTTTGCCCATGTTCCCTCGAAACGGGAAAACACTTGGAATGAGGAAAGAATGGAGGCGGAGAGAAATCTACATGCAATGGCATGGAACGACGCGACAGTTTCGCTCATTTTGCGAATGCATAATGGTAACCCGCTCGGGGGGGCTGGGGGGCCCAGCGCGTCGTCAGCACGGACGTAGGGCCCTTCTGAAACCAACGCGCTGGCGGCAGGACAAGATCTGATACCGTTCAGGGTTGGTGGCTCAATAAGACTATCGCTTCTCAGGCCCCACCAAGAAATGGAGCAAACAGCAAACTCCGGCGCGGCGCGCGCGCCACCCTTCAGAAAACCAATTTCTTCCAGGCGTGACAAACGCAAACAGCTTTCACGGCGCCACTTGGCGAGAGGAGGACCTACTCGCACTGCAGAGGTACACAGGGCTTTCGCCCGCTCAACCTGCCGATTGATTTCGTGCCTCGCCTGTGAAACATCAGCGCAACGCTGCGACAGTGCCTCGCAGGTCGACTTCGTCGAACATGCGAGCTGCAACCCAAAGCTCAGTGGACCGGCAGCCACGCTGCCTGCGCCGCAGCCACGCCTGCTCGCCGCTCAACCCCCGATCATGCACGAGCACTCGGAGCTGGGCAACTTATTGTTCAGCATGGCTTCGCTGCACCTCACCGCGCTGTGCGCATAGCCAGAATTTGGCCGCCATCGCCCAGGATGAAGTCCCGGGAAACGCTGCGCTTCGTCACCGGGCCAGCGCGCATATCCCGCGTTCCACACCACAACACGTCCTAGATCTGTTTCGTCCGAAGCTGGCGGGCCATCCACCACTGATGCCCAAGCACGCGGCCCTCGGGCGGCGGCTTGACCAGGCCTGCGAGCAGCCCAGAGAACATGGACGCGCCGTCGATCACAACCCTGGCTGTCGCTGCACATTCCCATTTTCGAAGCCCGCGGGCCTCGCTGGCCAAAGCTGGGCCGCACCTCAACTCGCGCATTCGCACCAGCAGCTGCAACCCGTCGGCAGCCCCACAGGCGACCAGCAGCTCCGAGCCGAAGCTCGACCTTCACACCGGCGTGTTTAACTGGGCCACCGGGCCCAGCAAGTGCCAAATTTCCTTGCCGCTCTGACGACGGCGGCCCAACCTCTGACACGCCGCTCCTCTCATTCCCGGTCTCCTCCTCGCGCTTGAATGAGCCATCGCTGTGAACCGTCAGCCGCCACGCGCACTCCATGGCCGGGTAGGCAACGAGGGCCTCGGTCGACTAGATGGTCAAGACAGCGCCCTCGAATTGCATCGCGCATCGGATGAGCAGCTCGTTCTAGGGCCCTCTGCGACGATGCACGCAGTCACGCGGCGCTGGGCGAGCAGCGCCTAAGGTCACGAAAAGGGCTGGCAGTGGACCTTCTGCCAGCTGGTTCGCATTCGTTTTCACCAGGTCGATGTGCTTGATGGTGGCGGGAGCGTCGACGTACGCATCCTGGTCGATCGACACGGAGCCGTCGCCGCGACGCAGCTGGCAAACGCCAGGGTTCGTGAAGGACTCGTCGCCCCCCTTCATCTTACTGGACACCTGCTCGACGTGAGCGAGCCGCTGGTCGACGTATTTCTTTAGCCGAGTAAGCTTCAGGTTTTCCACGTGATTGGTCAGTACCAACGCAAACTCCACGCTGGTGGAGCTAGTGGCCGCGACACCGGCCGCCTCATGCTTCACCTCAAGCTCTGGGTCCCACGTCGCGAGCTCGGCGTTGCACACGTGAGACCTGCTCACCAAGGCGAGCATCATGCCCCGCGCTTGACGCAGCGCAGGCACTCCAGGTGCTTGCTGATGTCTCGTGAACTGGCACATGTCGAAGCATTGATGCGCTGCTGGGCGGCAGCGTGAAATTCACCTCGCAGGGCGTTCCACTTGGAAGTGTGTTTTCGTAGATCATTCCCTGAAGGAACATCTGCTCAACGTCGCCAGACACGAATACGCAGTCAGACCGACATGCCGCCTCCGAGAAGGAGCAAACGCTGAAACGCCCGCTTGGATGTGACAGCGAAGGTGCTACAAGCGACGGCGCCCATGTCACGGAAGCCTCTCAAGGCCATACTGCACCAGGCCATCATGTTCACCTGGCCGTCGGGTTCCTTGTGATTCTTCCGCTGGAAACGCGGCGGGGATTCATGACGTCCCGAACGCACTCCAACGGTCGACGTTCACAGCACGTATGCTTGATCCACATGGCCAACGCCACCAGGATGGCGACATCAACCTTCCTGGACAGTTCGGACATCTCCTCCTTCGTCACCAAGTCGGCAACATCCTTGATAAACGCAAGTCTTGGCTGCGGGAGTAACGTCAAGAGCAGCTGACCAGGAAACATCGTGTCCTGTCCATTCTCTAGTAGGGTTGGTGGAATGGTCCAGGCGCAATCCCTGTTACATCACTGGGTGTTCCGATGGGGGGCGAAGTCTTGCAAGGGGGATACCGTGGTGGTCGGACTGCTGCAATGGGAAGGGCAGTACGGGTAGGACCAGGTAGAGTGGGGAAGGCACGATCCCTCATAGCTTACCAGATATTCCGAGCGGGCCTGGAGGTGCAAACAGCACTCGTTGGTTTGCTGGAGTGGCGAGGTCAGTCGTCCGACACGTGACAGGGCACTCCGTTGGCGGGCGCGGCTGGCGCGGCCTCCGTAGAGGAGCAAACGGCACTGATGGGACTGCTGGGATGGGAAGGACACAACCCCTGGTGCGACTGATTGAGCGGAAAGGGCACGATCCCTGGTACACAACAAGGTGCTCCGATGGCGGGCGCGGTCTGGCGCGGCCTCCCTGGAGGTGCAGACAACAGCTGTGGGCCTGCTGGAATGAGGAAGTCACGATGACAAGACACTCCAGTGACGGGCGCGGTCTGGGGCGGTATCCCTGGAGGGGCAGACGGAACTGGTGCGACTAGTGGGGTGGAGGGGCACGACCCCTGGTGGGACTGATGGCGTGGGAAGGGCATGATCCCTGGTAGACAAGGTGTTACGACGGCGCGCGCGGTCTGGCGTGGTCCCTGGAGGGGCAAACGGCAGTTGTAGGCCGGTGGAGTGGGAAGGGCACGATCACTGATGCAAAACAGGGTACTTCAATTGCGGGTGCTGTATGAAGCGGTCTCCCCGGAGGGGCAGACGGTACTGATTGGACTGGTGGGGTAGGAAGAGCACGACCCCTGATAGGAGCAAACGGAACTGGAGTGGAAAGTGCATGGAAGGCAAATGGCAGCAGTAGGACTGGCGGAGTGATGAGCGGATACAGTCAGAAACGCATGCAGGAGGAAGGGTAGCGCATGGAAGGCGAATGGCGGTGGTTGGACTGGTGTACCAGGAGGCGCATGCGGTCAAAAGTGCACGCAGGAGGAGGCGGGGGAACAAGAGGATGCCATGGGAAAACAGAAGCCCAACCCAGAATGGGGGGAGAAGAAGGAAGAGCAGAGAGGGGAAGGAGGAGGAGGAGACAGAGGAGGTCTGACCTCTCCTCCTGCTCCCAGTGCGGCTTTCGACTGTCGCGCCCTCAGTGCACAAATAAATGAGAAGGAGAAGGGAGGAAGAGGAGGAGGGAGGAGAAGGAGAAGGAGAAGGAGGAGGACGAGGACGAGGAGGAGGAAGGAGGAGGAACGACAATGTACCGATAACGCTTCTCCTGGGACCTCTCCCGTGGCGCATTCTGGCCGAAATTTCGAGGAGAATCCAGCCAGGGCGACGAAGGCTCTCCAGGACGAGCAGCGTCATCGGTATGTATCGGCTCCTGCTCTGAGGCGGAGGAGGGGGAGGAGGGGGAGGACAGGAGGACGACGACAACGACGACGCCGCCGCCGCCGCCGACGACGACGAAGGCGCCAAAAGCCCTGGCAGCGCCAGCAGCGCCCGCCGCTTACCGGGCCAGCCGCCCCGTGCGGCTGGCCCGGCGGTGCGGCGGTCCGGCGCCTCGCGGCCGTTGTCGTCGCCGCCGCCATCGGGCTCCTGCTGCCCAGACCTCGTGCTGCTCCGTCTGCGCCCCCGCCCCAGACTTCGGGGCCACAGCGCCTGGATCCGGGGCGGAAGATCGGGCCCGAGGATGAGGTCCATGGCCGCGCGCTGCGAAAACCCGGTCATCCTCTGGAGGCCTCTGGAGGCCTCGGGGTACCTCCAGGGACCTCCGAAGCACCTCCAACTGCTCCTGCTGATCCTCCCCAGTTCATCTCTTCCTTAAGACGAAGCCAGGACGTGGATAATTCCGCATGAAGATAGATCGAGAATCTCTGAGATCTGGCGACTCTGGAAGATTTCTCAGGCGCGACGGCCTTCTCAGAGCGTTCCGGAACGCTCTGAGAGCGTTCTGGAACGCTCTGGAACGGACTTACCCCTGTCCTGGCCCCGTCCGAGTGCTTACAGATAAATTCCCCCCTGCCTCAGCACCAGGCGTGTGCAAGCCAGGCCGGGCGGTTCGCTGGATACTCCTCCTCCGCCTTCTCCTCCTGGCCCTCTCCTCCATCCCCTTCTCGTCCCCATCCTCCTCAGCCCCCCCCCCTGGAGGCCTCCCAAATGGGGTCCGAGTAGATGGGGTCGGAGGATCTCGCCACATCCTGGTGCATCGCCGATGCATCGGCGACGTCGGCGATGCATCGGTGACGTCGGCTTGTAGAAAATCGGGCTCCACATCAAGCCGCGTCGCCGATGCATCGGCGATGCGGCGAGATCCTCCGACCCCACCTGCCCCAGCCCCATCCGGTACGCCTGGAGCCTCAGTTCTCCTCCTCCCCAACCCTCCTTCATCCTGCTGCTCCTCCTTCCTCCTCCCCCTCCTCCTGCCCGCCACCCCCTGTTGGGAAAACCAAAGGGTACTGATACCGCTACTCCCCGGATCTCTCCAGGGGTGCGTTCTGACCAGAATTTCGAGGCGAACCCAGCGGTGGCGACGAGGGCCTCCCAGCAGGCCCAAAGAAAGGCGAACACAAGGGAAGGGCAGCGGTATCGGTACCTCTTAACCTCCCCCGACTGTACCCAAACCCGCCCGGCGCGCCTCGTCCGGCTCCCGGGCCTCCTCCACGGCGCCGAAGCGGACCCTCCTCGCTGGAGACGGTGAGCCTCCAGGCACCCTGGGCCCCTTGCGGAGGATCGACGCGGGCGCCGGAGCGTCGCGGCGCCACCTCTGGAGAGCGGAGGCCAGGCAGTCGCCGTCGAGGGCGGGTGGGTTTACAATGTGGCTCTCGCCCTGGCAATGCGCACATGTGTCTTCAAAGCTTGCAAGAGCTTCACGGGTGGAAGGCGGGTGGATTTCGAAAGGTGGTTGTCGCCCTAGCGCTGCCCACATTCGTTTGAAAAGCTTACAACCGTCTAGCGAGTTCTTATGGCTGACGTCCCAGAAATGGTGTTCCTGCACAGCTTACGACTGTCAGGGCGCAACAGTCACTTGAATTGGCGGTGTCGAAGTCCCAGGAATGGCGTGCTGGCACAGTGCAAGATCGTCAGGACGCAACACTGACGTTGATTCGCGGCGTTGTGAAGTCCAAGGAATGGTATTCTGACTCGATTGAGGATTCTCTGACGGTTGTCTTCCAACAGGGCACTTCCAGCAGTGAAAAGAATGTACCATTGAGATCTACGGAAGGGGATATTGGAGGGAGGGTCTTTTGCAACATCGCTAATACACCGGAGGTTTACACTGGTCCTCTTTCCGTTTTTTTTTCTTTTTCTTAAGTATGTTTCTTCGTATTATTAGTTGTTGCTCTTATTCTTATGAGCATTAGTATTGTTATTATCCTCATTTGCATTATTAGTGTTACTCTTCTTTTACTTCTGAATAATAGTATTAATAGTACTATTCGCATAAGTATTACAAATATTATTATGTTTATTATTATTGTTACCATTAGTCG
>CAUYUJ010013891.1:525499-705499 GCA_963575745.1 Prorocentrum cordatum | reverse complement strand
GGAGGCGCGGGCTTTCAGCGCTGGCTGGCGTGCACGCCTCGGCGCCCTGCGAACTTCCTCGTGGGGGATTGCACCGATGGTATCGATGCCCTCGCGCGGGGCCTCCCCAGCGTCACCTTGCGTGACTCTGGGAAGAGGTGGGCCAATCGCCGGTGCGACGGTTGTCGTCGGAGGTGTGAGCTCAGGCCCTGGCACGGGCTTCCGGCACGTGCGCCGACGGACCTGGCGGCTTAGCCAGGGGTTCTGCCGTCGACGAGGCTGACGTACCTGCTGAACTGGACATTGACCTTGGCGCAGGGTTACCCCTCCCAGGATTCTGAGAGGAGCGATGGATCTGACTTGACGCGACCAGGGCGGCAGCGTCTCCAGGAGTCAGACAACCCAGTACTGGTTCTGATCCCCCAGGCGGCCAATGACGGTGCCGTGTTGGCCATGCATGGGATCATTTACCTGGTTCTAGAGCGTTCCCCTGGTGCCTTCCCGGATGGGCGGAGGCGCAGGTGACGGGACAAGGCCTGCGGCATCGGGCACCGCTTCCGCCCCGGAGGGCCTTGCACTTGCCCCGGTGGGCCCCGCTTCAGTCCCGAAGGCTGGTGGACCGGGCACCCACGCTGCCTGGCACTGCGTTCGGGCGGCCCACCTCGTCACAGGGGCACCTTCCGTGAATGCTCGCGTGAAGGCGTGCCCACCGCATCACATGGTCCGTCTCGTCAGCCGGCGTGAATGTCGTCACGGGAGCTGTTACCGTAAACCGTGGTGGTGCCGCCAGTGGCGTTTGCCGCGCCGTGGGCGTCGCTGAGGTTTCGCCTGGGTTCTCCCTGGGCTCCACCCTGGTGGGTGCACGGAGAAGGGAGGTGAGAGGAGGCAGAGGAGCCGGACATGGACCGGGCGGAGGAAGAGGACGAGCGAGAGGAGGAGAGAAAGAGAAAGGAGGAGGAGCAGGAGGAGAGGAGGAGGAGAGAGGAGGAGGAGCAGGAGGAGCAGGAGGAGGAGGAGGAGGGGGGGAGGAGGAGCAGGAGGAGGAGGAGGAGGAGGAGGAGGAGGGGAGGAGGAGGAGGAGGAGGAGGAGGAGGAGGAGGAGGGAGGAGGAGCGGAGGAGAGAAGGAGGAGCAGGAGGAGCAGGAGGAGGAGGAGGAGGACGCCGACGACGATAGCGGCGACGACGGCTTCGCCCCTCGTCGGCCTTGGCTCCCTGGGCGGCGCCCCTCCCTGCGGCAGCAGGGGGCCGGCGTGCCGCCCCCGGGGAGCGGGGCTGCGGCGGAGGCGCGCCTCCCGGAGCTAAGCCTCGTGGGCGGGAGCGGCGTCCCCCGGGCCCTCCTGGCCCTCCCCTCCAGGGGGGGAGGAGGGGGAGGAGGGGGAGGAGGAGGAGGAGGAGGAGGAGGAGGAGGAGGAGGAGGAGGAGGAGGAGGAGGAGGAGGAGGAGAGGAGGAGGGAGGAGGAGGAGGAGGAGGAGGAGGAGGAGGAGGAGGAGGAGGAGAAAGCGAGGAGGAGGAGGAGAGGAGGGGAGGAAGAGGAGGAGGAGGAGGAGGAGGAGGGTTGCGGAGGGAGGGGAGGTGGAGGGGCCGACGAGGAGGAGGGGGAGGGAGGAGGAGGAGGGGGAGGAGAGGAGGAGGGGAGGAGGAGAGGAGGAGGAGGAGGAGGAGGAGGGCCGAAGGAGGAGGCGGAGGAGGAGAAAGAGGAGGAGGAGGAGGAGGAGGGAGGAGGAGGAGGAGGAGGAGGAGAGGAGGAGAAAGAGAGAACGGGGGATTGTTGGAGTCGCAGGGGTTCAAAAGCGCGCGCGCGCGAGGGTTTCGCGCTGAGTTCGCGACTGTTTCTGTGCAAACTCTGCTCTGTGTCGTCTTCCTCCTCCTCCTCCTCCTCCTCCTCCTCCTCCTCCTCCTCCTCCTCCTCCTCCTCCTCCTCCTCCTCCCTCTCCCCCTCCTGCTACCTCTCTGCCTTTTTTTTCTCCAGGCGCCCCCCCCCCCAGAAAAAAAACCTAAACAAATATATCAGTTGTTTTGTTTTTCTTTTCTTTCTCGGGGGGGGGGGCGCCAGGAGAAAAAAAAAAAAGGAATGCGACGTGACCACATCTGCCCTCCCCCCTAGAAGGATTCCTATTGGACGCCCCCATAAGAAGGATTCACAGTAAAATCCTCGACAGAAGGGTTCCTATCGAAACCCTCCACTGAATGATTCCTACCGAAATCCTCCACATGTGGATTCCTACTGAAACCCTCCACTGAATGATTCCTACTGAAATCCTCGAATGGCAATGGCAATGGCAATGGCAATGGTAATGGTAATGGTAATGGTAATGGTACTGGTAATGGACTGGTAATGGTTACGGTAATGATAGTGGTAACGGGGTAGCGAGGCAATGACAATGGCAATGGCAACGGTAATGGTAATGGTAATGGCAATGGCAATGGCAATGGGAATGGCAATGACAATGGCAATGGCAATGGCAATGGTAATGGCCATGGCAATGGTAATGGTAAGGGTAGAGGTAAAGGTAGAGTTAAAGGTAATGGTAATGGTAATGGCAATGGTACTGGCAATGGCAGTGGTAATGGTAATGGTAATGGTAATGGGAATGGAAGTGGGAATGGGAACGGGAACGGGAATGGAAATGACAGTGGTAGTGGTAATGGTAATGGCACTGGTAATGGTAATGGTAATGGTTCTGGACATTGTAATAGTATTGGGAATGGGAATTAGAATGGGAATTCTAATGGTAATGGCAGCGGTAGTATCATGGTAATGGGAATGGGAGTGGAAATGGTACTGGCAATGGTAATGGTAGTGACGAATGGCAATGGCAATGGCAATGGTGATGGTAATGGTAATGACAGAGGTAATGGTACTGGTACTGATAATGGTAACGGTAATGGTAATGGTAATGGTAAGGGGGGTAGCGATTGGCAATGGCAATGACAATGGCAACGGTAATGGTAATGACAATGGCAATGAGATTGGCAATGGCAACGACAATGATAATGGCCATGGCAATGGCAATGGTAAGTGTAATGATAATGGCAATGGTAATGGGAATGGGAACGGGAATGGGAATGTGAATGGGAATAGGAACGGGAACGGGAATGGAAATGGTAGTGGTAACGGAAATGGGAATGATAAGGGTAAGGGTAAAGGTAAAGGTAGAGGTAAAGGTAATGGTAATGGAAATGATAGTGATAACGGTAATGGTAATGGTATTGGGAATGGTAATGGTAACGGTCATGAGAATGGGAATGGCCATGGAAATGCTACTGGCAATGGTAATGGTAGTGGCTAAGGGCAATGGCAATGGCAATGCGAATGGTAATGGTAATGACAGAGGTAATGGTAATGGTACTGGTAATGGTAACGGTAATGATAGTGGTAACGGGGTGGCGACTGGCAATGGCAATGACAATGACAACGGCAACGGTAATGGCAATGGCAATGGCAATGGCAATGGCAATGGCAATGGTAATGGCCATGGCAATGGCAATGGCAATGGTAATGGTAATGGCAATGGTAATGTGAATGGGAATGGGAACGGGAATGGGAATGTGAATGGGAATGGGAACGGGCATGGAAATGGCAGTGGTAGTGGTAACGGAAATGGGAATGGTAAGGGTAAGGGTAAATGTAAAGGTAGAGGTAAAGGTAATGGTAATGGTAATGGCAATGGCAAGTGTAATGGTAATGGTAATGGTAATGGTATTGGGAATGGGAATGTTAATCGGAATGGTAATGGTACTGGCAACGGTACACTCCGCTCGTTAAAAATAGAATCGGTGAAACTAGGTCTCGGCTAAACTAGATCGGAAGTTTCTGTCCCCGATTTCTGCAATTCCGAAAACTAGATCGGCCCGCTTGCATCTTCATTTCCCATGCATTAAAATACTCTCCGCTCTCCTTTCCATTCGGGCGCTCCCACATACGCGCGCACCTAATGTGGCGGTCGGCTCGGCTGCGCTGAATTCGATCCGACCAGGCTCCATATACACACGGGTCATTCAAGGGTCGGTCTGCACGGTCAATCCTGCAGGTCAGTCCGGGACTGACCCAGGCTCCAGACGGACCCCGCACAGAGCCCAGACTGGCCCCGGACTGACCCCCGACTGACCCCGGACTGACCCCGGACTGACCCCGGACTGACCCCGGATTGACCCCGGACTGACCCCGGACTGACCCCGGACTGACCCCAGACTGACCCCGGACTGACCTCGGACTGACCCCGGACTGACCCCGGACTGACCCCGGACTGACCCCGGACTGACCCCGGACTGACCCCGGACTGACCCTGGACTGACCCCGGACTGACCCCGGACTGATCCCGGACTGATCCCGGACTGACCCCGGACTGACCCCGGACTGACCCCGGACTGACTCCGGACTGACCCCGGACTGACCCCCGACTGACCCCGGACTGACCCCGGACTGACCCCAGACTGACCCCGGACTGACCCCGGACTGGCCCCGGACTGACCCCGGACTGGCCCCGGACTGGCCCCGGACTGGCCCCGGACTGGCCTCGGACTGGCCCGGACTGACCCCGGACTGACCCCAGACTGACCCCGGACTGTGACTTACCTTGTCTTAACAGGGTGCTCGGGTGATCGGCGACCGCTGTCGCGCACTAGGGTGTCGCAATTATTATTTCTACTACTACTCCGTGTCACGTACCGTAGTATTATAGCATAGGGTATTATCGTATATCCTCATACAGGTTATCATCGGATAGCATATCATATGATACCGTATGCATATACACGCATAACATCTATGCATCATCATATGCATCGGGAGGGCAAGGAGAAAGGGGAGGAGGGAGAACAAGGAAGAACTGAGGAAAAAGAAGGAAGAAGAAGGAAAAGGAGGTCAGAGTGAGGAGGGAGGAAATCGAGGGCGAGAAGGGGGAGAGGAAGGAAAGGGGGCGAGTTGATGGTGGTGGATGCAGCCTCTCCTCCCGGTCGGCGGCGCGCGCGGCGGGAGGCGCCGGCGCCGCCGCAGCCGCCGCCGCCGCCGCCGTCGTCGTCGGCGTCGTCGTCGTCGTCCGTCGTCGTCGTCGTCGTCGTCGTCGTCGTCGTCGTCGTCGCCGTGTCCGTCGTCGTCGTCGTCGTCATCGCCGTAGTTGTCGTCGTCGTCGTCCCTCGTCGTTGTCGTCGTCGTCATCGCCGTCGTTGTCTTGTCGTTGCACAGAGGGGCACCGTTATCTCTTGGATGATGATGATGATGATGGTGGTGATGATGATGATGATGAGGATGATGATGATGAGGGGGATGGATGAGGGGTGAGAGGAAATGATTTAGAATCGGGGGGTGGTGATGATGCTGCCGATGAGTATGATGGTGACGACGACGATTTTGAGTGGCTTCATTGATGACACTATGTAAATGAAGCTGTAGCTCCAAGGCCGACGCTCGAGGCCACGCGCGTCGGTTGCCTTATTGGTAAGGCGCATCGAAACAGTAGAGCGAGCTGCACGGATGCAAATCGGTTCTAGCCGCGCCGTCTCGGCATCTGGCCAAGCGCCCAAAACTTGCATGCGCCTCCACTGTTCAGTATGGCCTGGCATGTAGTCCTGAGTGGCGGACGGCACGCCGGTGGCAGCTTCTGATGGCCAGTACCATCCGCCCTCCCACCGCCAGCGCGGGCTGCTCGTCGAACCAACGTAGCAGCAGCCTGCAGGTCCGATCCGCCGTAGGGCAACTTGCAACCGTTCCAGAAGGAGCGGCTCCGGGATGTCCAACTGCTGCTCGGGAGCCGCTTCGGCGCTGTTCCAGAAGGCGGTGATGGACGGGTGGGTCCGAGTTGCCTCCGTGAGCAGGAGGAGGGCGTCATCCGCGCCAGCGTTCCAGCGCGCTGCATGGCGCTCATCGGGTGCCAGCGCCGGCGCCCAGCAGGGGGTCGCCGCCGACCGCCGCCTTGCCGCGCTGCCGCGCCGCCGAGCCGTGCCAGTGGATGGGGAGGTGGCCTGAAGCAGCAAGACGGTCCAACGCCACAGGAGCCCAAGACGCTTCAAGATGCCTCGAACTCCCCGATCCCAAGACGATGCCCGAGACGCCCCAAGATGCCCCCACACGGCCTATATTTATCACCAGGATACCCGAGACCCCCAAAGCCAAGGAACGCCCAAGACGCCCAAGAACATTTTAGAATCAGGATGCTCCAGACGCCTCAAGATGCCTCAAGAGCCCAAGAAGATGGCCCAATAGGCCACGATGATGCTCAAAACGCTTCAAGAAGCGAAAATGGGTTCCAACAGGGCCCCAACAACAATACGAAGAGCAGGCCTCCCAAGACCCCAACCATGAACACGTACCCAAAGGGCGCCTGACCCCCCCTTCTGGCCTCTGCAACAACAACAGCAGCGCCGCGAGCTGGGCCACCTGCCGCGCCAGCGGCTGGGCCAGCCGCGCCAGCGGCCCCCTCCTCCTCCTCCGCCTGGGGGGTCGACTGGAAGGACGCAGCGGCGCCCCGGGTGCCGCCGAACATCTTCTCCTCGTCCGCCGCCTGCTCCTGCTGCGCGTCCGCCGTGTCCGGCGGGCCGTCCGCCTGGTCGACCTGCTGCTGCTGGGGGGGCTCGTCGGCGGGCCCATCCGACCGGGCAGCAGCACCGGGCCCACCCGACCGCGAAGCAGCAGCTGACCGAGAACGAGACGACGAGCCCGACGAGCAGCACAGACGTCGCAGCGTCCGCTTCGTGGCGCGAGCCCACTGCTCCTTCTCAGCCCGCAAGCGCGCCGCGTCTGGTGAATCTAGCAACCACGGGCGCATCTTGAACCGAAATAGCAACGGACCTTGGTTGGCGAACGCAGCAATGCAAAATTTTCTCAGTCTATCACGTAAGCCACACATATATACACATATGCATTTGCAAATGCAATGTGCAACTTTGCAGATCAATCAGCGCCCAACTACTAGCACGCGCCGGCTCAGCCGATCAAGCATCTAACTGTTCGTCCGTGAGCGGGGGGGGCCCAACGAGAGGGAAAGAGAGGGCGCCGCCAGAACCCGTTGCGCTGCGCCGAGGTAAGTGGGCCAACGGACCGTCAGAAATCCCACGGGGAACGTATTTAACCAGGATCGGTCCACCACCGTGTATCCCTGAGATCGAAATTCACCCCCGCGGCCGCGAACGCACCCCCGCCCCATATCCTGGGGGTGGACATTCACGGCACCATAAAAGGTTTTCAGGGCTAGTAGCTCCTCCTTGCGCGAGCTCCCTGCTGACGCCGCGAGCCCCTCCCCTAATGCCCAGAGGCGGCGGATGGGGGAGGGCGAGAGGGGGGGCAGGGGGAGAAAACCAGGCCTGCCGGGTGCGCCTTGTTGTTGCCAGCATCTGAGCTCGCCGAACAGCCCGCCCCCCCCCCCCCCCCCTCGCCAACCAACTCTGATCGGCCAGCCCTGCTGGTGGTGGGCCGACCGAGAGGTGATTCATCAGCGATCTTCGATTTCTTCCCTCCTCCGCATCCCACCCTCCTCCCCCCTCCCCCTTCCTCCTCCCTCCCGCCTCCCTCCCCCCTCCCTCCCCCCCCAATCTCTCCTCCCCCTCCCTCGTATTCGGCTGGGGTTCGCGCCGCCCCCCGCCCCCCCCCGACGCATTCTTCTTAGTAGTGCGCACCGACGAGGAAGGGGGGCATCATCAAGGGGCGATCTAAAAGAAAACTTCTAGGACGGCCGCGCACCGCGCCGCCAGCGGGGAAAAGTAAAGCGCCAGACATGGGCGGCCCCCTCCCCCAGGGAGGAGGAAGAGGGGGGAGAGGGAGGAGAAGGAGAGGGAGGGGAGGAGGGGGGGAAGGAGGAGGAGGAAAGGAGGGGGAAGAAGGAGAGGAGGAGGAGGAGGGGCGGAGAAGAGGAGGAAGAGGATGGGGAGGAGGAGGAGAAGGAGGAGAAGAAGAAGGAGGAGACAGGAGGAGGAGGAGAGGAGAGGAGAGGAGAGGAGAGGAGAGGAAGAGGAGAGGACGAGGAGAGGACGAGGAGGAGAGGAGAGAGAGGAGAGGAGAGGAGAGGAGAGGAGATGGGAGGAGAGGAAGAGGAATGAGAGGAGAGGAGAGGAAAGGAGAGGAGAGGAGAGGAGAGGAGAGGACATGAGAGGAAAGGAGAGGAGAGGAGAGGAGAGGAGAGGAGAGGAGAGGAGAGGAGAGGAGAGGAGGGAGCCCGCCAGGGCGGCCGCACGCAGCCCTGCTGGCTCAGCAGAGCGCCCGCGGCGCTCTCGCCGCCCTGCCGGCCGCCTGGCCGCCCCCGGCGGGCCCTCTCTCGCCTCGCCTCGCCTCGCCGCCTCGCCTCGCCTCACCCCGCCCCCCTGCCTGCTGCGCCGCCGGCGGCGATGGCGCCGCAGAAGAAAAAGACCCTAAAGAGCGGCAGATTCACGAAGAGCTGGAATCGATCATATTACGCCCTGTGGGAGGGCAAACCAGTTCCTTCCCGCCTTCTACGCTGCAATGCAATGCAATGCCATGCCGCGCCGCGCAACGCAGCAATGCAACGCAGACCGCGGCGGGATGGGAGAGAAGGATGAGAGGGAGCAGGAAGCACAGGAAAAGGAGGAGGAGGATAAGGGAAAGGAGATGGGCGAGCAGGAGAAGGAAGGAGAAGGGCGAGCAGGAGGAGGAGGGGACGATATAACTAGATCTAGGACGAGGTGAACTAGGAACGTGGACTAGTAGGCAAGCCCCCCGTCGCCGAGGTTCTGCGGGCGCTGCAAGGGATCCAGCTGACCGCCACGAAAGCGAAAGAGATCTGGAAATGGATCGAGGCACCTCCTCCGCCTCCCCACCCTTCTCATCCTCGCCCGCCTCCCCCTCCTCCTCCTCATTCTCCCCCATCATCCGCCTTATCCCCCACCTCAGCCCGCCTCGCGCCTCTCCCCGCATTCCGCCGTTGCTGTTTCAAACGACGCCCCCGTCGTGCAAGGCATTTCTCGCTAGCCGAGGCCCCGTTCCTCGGACGACGAGCCCCGGCGGGGAGGCCCCAACCAATCAAATCAGGACGAGATCGCACGGGTCGACCTTGTAGCGCGCGGATGCCACCCGCTTGGTCACGCGCTCGTTCGCCCACCGAACCGCTCGCCTCCATCGAGGCACCTGGCCGCCCACGTTCCGAGACAGCCTCGGCTTCCCGACTGCATGTTGTTCCATTCCCTACCTCATAGGATCTGCCCGGAAGGGTTCTTACTACTGCGTTGGTGTAGAGGGGCGGGCAGTGCTCCCCGCCCCGGGCGGTTCCCCCGGCATCCGCACCGCGGTTCCCTCAGTGGCGTCCCCAACTAGCGTTGCTTATATCATCTTAGCTTAGCCAACCTTTACTTAGCTTAAGCTTAGCTTGAGCCCAGCTTGGCTTAGCTTAGCATAGCATAGCGCAGCACAGCATAGCATAGCCATAGCTTAGCATGGCACAGCGCAGCAGCATAGCATATCATATCATATCATAGCGCAGCAGATAGCACCGCATAGCGCAGCATAAATAGCATATCATAACAGAGCATAGCGCAGCATAACACAGCATATCATAGCATAGCGCAGCTAAGCATATCAATCCTAGCCTACCATAACGCATCAAATCATATCATAACATATCATAGCGCACCATAACCAAACAACATCAAAGCAAACGCAGCAGTAAAAGCAAACTCAAACGCAGAGGCAAGGCAATGCAAAGCACAAAAGCAAAACCAATGCGAAAGTGTTGATGTAGTAGATGTAGGTGTGTAAGCGTTATGTAGATGTAGATGTGATGTTGATGTAGACGTAGGTGCAGGTGTAGATGTTAATGTAGCTGTCGCTGTAGATGTAGATGCTCCAACTCCTAGGTAGGGTCGCACTGGGATAATGGTTCCTCCTCTCCCATCTTATCTCATCTCCCTCGCCCGTCCCGCTCATCCTTCCTCCTCATCCTCATCTTTCGTCTCCTCATTCTCCTCTTCTTCCTCTCTTACCTTGTTCGCCTTATCTCTCGCCCCCGATCGCCACCCATCGCGGCCCGCTGCCAGGCCCCAGCAGAAGAATTGGACAACGCCAGCAAAAATGCGAAAAAGGCTGGGTGCTCTGCCTCCCGCCGCCGGAAGGGGACACGACGATGGGAGATGGCGGAATGATGGGGGGGGGGGGCGAGGAGGGGGGGAGAAGAAGGGGGGAGGAAGCGGACGACGAGGAGGAGGACGAGGGAGGAGGAGGAGGAGTAGGAGCAGGGGCAGGAGGCGGAGGAGGGCGGCCGGCCTGAGGAGGGGGCAGGAGGAAGAGGCCGACTTCCCCTGACCACCCTGGCGGGATGATAGCGCCGGAGGCGCAGCGCATCGCACATGTCCACGTCGTACCCGACGGCCGCCAAGGCCCGGATCAGGATCCGCTCAACCACATTCTGGCTGAACGCGCTGCCGAGCATTCCGCCGACCTGGGCGTCGCTGATGCCCGCGAGGTTGAAGCTGTCCAGGTCCATGCCTTGAAGCGTAGCCACGATGTCAAGGCCCATCAGCTGGCCGCACTTGGTGAGGAAATACCCGCCTGGAACGCGGGCAGCGCTTTCCCTATTCCCCACCCCTCCTCCCGTGTCTCTCTTTATCCCTCTTCATGCATCTCTCTCTCTCCCTCTCTATCTCTCTCTCTATCTCTCTATCTCTCCTTCTTTGTCTCTCTCTCTCTCTCTCTCTCTCTCGTCTCTCCTCTTCTCCTCTCTCTCGCTCTCTCGTTCTCCTTTTTTTTCTCTTCTTCTCTCTCTCTCTCTCTCTCTCTCTCTCTCTATCTCTCCTCTCTATCTCTCTTCTCTCTCTCTCTCTCTTTTCTCTCTCTCTCCTTCTCTCTTCTCTCTCTCTCTCTCCTCTTCTCTCTCTCTCTTCTCTCTCTCTCTCTCTCTCTCTCTCTCTTCTCTCTCTCTCTCTCTCTCTCTCTCTCTTCTCTCTGCTCTCTCTCTCTCTCTCTCTCTATCTCTCTCCTCTCTCTCACTCTCCTATCTCTCGATCTCCCTCCTGCTCTCGCTCTCGCTCTCGCTTCTCTTCTCTCGCTCTTCTCTCTTCTCTCTCTCTCTCTCTTCTCTCTCTCTCTCTCTCTTCTCTCTCTCTCTCTCTCTCTCTCTCTCTCTCTCTCTCTCTCTCTCTCTCTCTCTCTCTCTCTCTCTCTCCACGACGACTCCCCCGGAACAGGTCGGCGGGTGGCCGGGCGCCCGAAGGTGTCAGGGCGCGCCCCTGGGGGCCAATCAGAGCGTGTCTCTGCTACTATAGCCTTCTAGCACTATAGCCTTGTTGCCCTAGCTTTGTAGTCCTAGCCAGCCCATAGCCCTGTGGCCTTATAGCCTAGCGCCCCATGCCATATGGCCATATAGCCCACCCGAGCCCTAGCCCTATAGCCCTATAGCCTGAGTATAGCCCTACCCCCTATGATAGCCCTGAAGCCGCATAAGAAATAGCCTTATAGAATTATAGCTCAAGCCCTAGCCCTAAATTATAGCCATAGCAGCCCCCGCCCGCGGCCAGGTCACCCCGACGAAGAGGGAGAAGCCGGACCCGCCCAAGCGAAGCAAGAAGAAGGCCGGGCGGCCTGCCTACCCGCCAGCCGGGAGGAAGGAAAGGATGAGGAGGAGGAGGGGGCGGAGGAGGAGGAGGACGAGGAAGAAGAGGAGGAAGCGGGGGAAGGAGGAGGAGGAAGAGGAGGGGGAGGAGAGGGAGGGAGGAGGTGGAGGAAGACGGGAGGGGAGAAGAATGAGGGCGGCGAACAGAGGAGGGGCGGCGGAGGAGGCGGAAGAGGAGACAGGAGGAAGCCTGCGCGGCCGCGATGCGCTGTGATACACGGCGAAACGTCGACCTTAGCTACCACGAAGCGCTTCGAGGCGTTGATGTCAACGACGCCGTTCGCCCTGAATGGGTTGGCACCGCTCGCTGCGATCTTGTACAGGCCGTGCACCAGGGCGTTGGCCTGGCCCTTCGATAGCGTCGGCAAGTAGTCACGGACGCCGCAATGCCTCAGGTGCGCGGTCATCGTCTCGAGAGAATGCCGAATGGGGACGTTTGGCGGCCAATGGAATTGATGGGTGGTGCTCTTAACGCGCATGCCAAGTATGTAAACTCGGGCGCGAGCGAGGGAGCCCACAGTGAAGCGCATTCATTTTCTTGACTGCGATGGCGTAGCACGGGCGCCCGTCCACGGTCTGCGGGGAGCAGGAGGAGAAGGAGGCGGAGGAAGAGGAGGAGGAGGGAGGAAGGACGGAGACAAGGAGGAGGGAGGAGGAGGAGGGGGGGGGGAGGCGGAGGAAGGAGGAGGCGGAGGAAGAGGAAGAGGAGGAGGAGAAGGGAGGAGGGGGGGAGGTGGAGAAGGAGGAGGGAGGGGAGAGGTGGCCTTGATGTCCTCCAGCTTCTTACGGAGCAGCCCGGCAAAGGCGCGGTGCTTGGCCGAGAGCAAGCCGAGCACATTCTCTAAGAAAAACACCTTCGGCTTGTGGTGGCGGAGATACTCGGCCATGTTGAAAAAGATGAGCCCCCTCCCATGTTCGTCGTACATCCCCTGTTTCAAACCGTGGAGGCTGAAAGGCTCGCAGCAGAATCCACCGACGTAAAGTTCGACTGGGGGCAGATCTTGGACTCGGCGAGCCTTGATGTCGCCGAGGAGGTGGTCAGGGTCATAGTTCTGCCGTATGAATGTTCGGCAAGCTTTGTTTTTGTCCACGGCGAACTTGCGGTCGATCCTCATGCCGATGTGCGCGAGGGCACTGACCTCAGTGCACATGCCGCTGCACTCCGAACCCACAGAGATCCACGGCGCGGGCCCCCTCCTTGGACTTCTTCGTGGGTTTGATGTCTTCGTGGCACCCTCCTTGGACTTCATCGCGGTCTTCTTGGCCCCCTCCTTGGACTTCTTCGTCGTGGGGTTATTCTTGGGGATCGTCACCGTCTCAACCACGATGGTAGCGGTGCCGGCGGAGAAGACGCCGCCCAGGGCCACGCTCTCACATAGTGATGAGAAGACTCGAGCCCTGCTTGCGAGCGGTCGGAGGCAACGGGGGCAGGTCGCCCAAACGAGCGGAGGGGGGGCGACTGCATTCTCACCCGGAAACGCGCCCGACCCCATTGGGCCAGGAAGCGAGGAAAGCAGGGATCCCGATCCACAACAAGCAGCTTCAGCCGCTACTAGCGAGGGTGGCGACAGTTGCGCAGCTGGCAAGGAGGGGGGGGATAGGGGGCGGGAGTAGCAGGCGAGGAGGAGGAGGGGGGGGGCAGGGCGAAGGGGGCGGGGCAGGAGGAAGAGAGAGGGCGGGGGAGAAGATGGAAGAAGGCCCCTCGGTTTCTGCTCTCGGTCGCGCGCCGCCTGTTGTCGGGCCACCCCGCCGGCCGACCAGGCGGCTGACGGGCGCTAGAGAGCCAGCAGGCAGCAACGACCACAATCGAACGCTGGTGCGCGAGTCCGCCGACGCCCCCTGCATGCTTATCAGCATATCTCATCATCCCTCCTCCCCCCCTCATCTCCTAGCCCTTCCACTTCCATCATCCCCCTCATCATCCTTCTCCTCCGCCTTCTCCCGCCCTCATCATCGCCCCCCTCTCCCGGTTTATCATTTTCCTCCTCATCCTCCGTCTCCTCCTCCTCGTCCTCTTCCCCATTCTCGCCCTTATCATCGCCCCCCTCCAATTTCGCATATTCTCATCCCCCTCCCCCTTCCCATAAGCTCGGTCGTGGCCCTGCGCCCGGTCGCGCTGCCTGCGCAAAAGTCGCCATCGCTTGCGCCGAACTCACCGCCAAGTGGCGAGGGCAATGCAGGTCATCGCGCGTCGACCTGCCCCCGCTGCCCCCACCTCCTCGGCGCTGCCCCCGCCGAAGCTGAAGACGACGATGGCGAGCGTGATATCGCCTTACTCGTCCTCCGTCTTCTGCTTCTTGCCCTTCGCCACCCCGCCCTTTGCGCCCTTCTTGCCCTTGGCCTCGAGCTCGAGCAGCTTGGCCAGCATCTCCTCCCGCTCCCTGTCGCCGGTGCCATCGTCACCCTCGCCCTCGTCCTCGCCGCCCCCGTCGTCGTCCTCGCCGCCCTTCTTCTTCCGCTTCGAGCCCTTGGCCGTCGAAGCCGTCTTCTTGTCCGTGTCCGTGTCGCCCATGTCCTTCTTCTTCGGAGGAGTCTTCTTGGCGTCGTCATTCCCCTGCCCGTCGTCGTCTTCGTCATTGCCCTTCAAGATCGAGACAAGGCCGCTCTGGTAGAGGGAACTTTCTTCCTTCTGCATGTTTTTGAACACTGCCTCTTCCACGATGTTCTGCAATTCGATGCAGTGGGCTTCCGTGAAGGCGAAGGCGAGGTACGGGAGCTTGCACTGCACTGCATTCACTGCCGCCGTGCCGTCGGCGGGGGCGAAGTCTAGCATGCCCTTGAGATTGAAAGAGTGCACGAGCTCAGAGTAGAAGGGCGCCGGCAGGACATGGTAGGCGATGGGCCCACGCGACGTCAGGGCCCGCGGGGCCTGGGGGATTCTGAACGCGACGCCGCGCCGGCGGCGATGCCGCGGGGGACTTGGGGCAGCGCGCCACCCCGTCGTTGTCGTCGTCGTCGTCGTCGCCGCCGCCGCCGCCGTCGCCGTCGTTGTCGTCGTCGTCGCGGTCGTCGCCGTCGTCGTCGCCGTCGTCGTCGTCGCCGTCGCGGTCGTCGCCACGTCATGGGGAGGCCGCCCCAAAGCCCCCGCGGCCGTGCCATAATTCCACCAGCCCGCTGGGCGTAGGTGGTCTCCTGCTGGATGGGGGGGGGGGGGATGGGCCGGGGAGGGGCGCCCCGCGGGGGCACCAAAATGGCACAGGATGTTCATTCCAGGAGGGGCCCCAAGACTCCAAGAAGATGGCCTCCACCACCAAGGTGGCTCGCCATAGCTCGACGAAGAGAGGCCCCATCAAGAAGACGCCCCCCCAGACGGTTTCAAGCGCCCGCCGAGCCCTCCAAGCCCCCCAAAGCAGCCCCAAGAATGGCCCCCAAACATTAAGGAAATAACGCTGTGCGCGTTCTCGCCCTCGCCCGACCCAAGAGCGCCCCGAGGAGAAGAAGGCGCCTAGGACGAGCGCTCAAGCGCGCCCCAAGCGGCCCCGACCCAAGACGTCAGCTTTGAGCCTCATCCGAGGAGGGGGGGGGGGGCTGAATTAAATGCCCCTCTCTTGTGAGCCATGGGGGCCACCAGGGCGGCCCCGAGAGACCTTTCAGACCCCCCCCCCCGAAGAGCTCCAAGAGGGCCCCAGGAGGACCTCAACAAGAAGACCCCAAGAGCCCTGGACATCGTCGTTGGATGGAGATCCGACGCGAAGCGTCGAGAATACGTGGAGCCCAGGGCCTTCTTGCCGCGCCCGCACCCCACCGACTTGGCCTGCTGATGCAACGCGACCTCCCCGTGAGCGATGCTCTCGAGTGCCTCGCCCGCCGCCTCCTCATCACCCATCATCGCATCATCAGAGGCGTCGCTGTCGTCGTCGGACTTCTCGAGCGTCTTGCCCCCGACCTCGATGCGGTGGTCCCCGTAAATCTTTTTCTTATCGGCGACGGTCGCGCTGGGCATCTCGTCCCACGGGGGGAGCACGACCGGGCCCAGCATGTTGCCCCTGTTGGTGCCCGTGAAATGCTTGCGCTTCTTCTCCGGGTGGCGGCAGGTTTTCTTGGTTATCGCGCACATGAATTCGACCCGATGGAGGAGGAGGAGGAGAGGGGGAGGAGGAGGAGAAAGAGTAGGGGAGGAGGAAGAGGAGGGCGAGGAGGAGGGCGGGGAGGAAGAGGAGGAGGATGGCGGGAAGGGAAAAGAGAAGAGGAAAGGAGAGGCGGAGAAGGAGGAGAGGGGCCTGGTCGAAGCTACCGTAGCTCTGGACTCGCTTCCGCCGCTCCTTGATGCTGTCCTCATCCAAAGAGATGTACGTAGTCTTAACGCACATCTTCATGGTCGTGTTCTTGCCGCCCTGGTTGAAGGCACCGACGTACTTAGAGCGGTTGCCGTGGGCGAACGCGTCGCAGAAGAAGTAGCAGTCGGTCGACGCGATCTCGAGCTCGTCGTCGGGCACGTCGCTGCCGTGGGGGTTCCTGGCCTTGAGGGTCGCCCTCACGAGGCTCTGGAAATGTCCGCCGTTGTCCTTGATGCGCAGCGGTGGGTACCGCACGTGGGGCGCCGTCAGCGTCTCGCCGTTGCACTTCGTGTCGCAAAAGATCCCGAAGAAATTACTTTTCGGATCGAGGTTGCGGGTCGCTTCAGGCAAGTTGTCCTTGATCTGAGCTGCAATCAACGATTCGCTCCTCATGGGGACAACGATCTTGACGCATTGCTGCACGAAACGTTTTGCCATGGCCTTGTAGGGGCGGACCTCATCAATGACGCATGCGGGGATCGAGTCCAGGCCGAGCTCAGCGGGCTCGGCGCCGCCAGAGGCGCCATCGCCCTCGACGTCGTCGTCGTTGCGGTCGCCGGTGGCGGCGGTGTCGCCCGTGTCGCCACCGCCCCCGTCGCCGCCGCCGCCACCAGTAGCGACGCCGGGCACCGACTCCTTCTCGGCCTCGATCTGGGCGTCGATGTCCTTGGCGCAGCGGCGGGGGAGGAAGGGGGGGGGGCGGAGGGCGGGGCGGTGGCGGAGGAGAGGCGGAGGAGGAGGAGAAGGAGGAGGAGGAGGAGCGATGGCGGGGAAGGGGAGGGCGGCTCGGAAAGAGGGCGGGGGAGGAGGGGGGAGAGTGGCATTATGTGGTTGGAAGAAGACTAACTAAGAAGAAGGGGCGACACGGAGGACGATGAGGAGCGGGGATGATGAGCGGCGAGCAAGAAGAGGAGGGGGTCCTCGAAGCCCTCTTTGACCAGGCCGTGCTCGAACAAATCATGGAACGTCTTCGAGTGGCGGAGGCAATTCGCAATCTGCCCGTCGAAAGAGGTCCCGTAGATCAGGGCCTGGAGAGTGGCAGGAGAAGAAGGTGGAGGAGGAGAAGGTAAAGGAGGATGGACGAGGGTGAGCAGAGTGCGGCAGGGAATGGAAGAGCGTCCCGGCCGCGGGCTAGATAATACACATTGCTGCGCCGAGCAACGCAACAACGACCCTCGGGGGGCGGGCAGCGGTCGCCGAGTCGGACGGGCGGCGGCGGCGGCGGGGCAAGCCGGACGGGCGGGCGGGGGCCGAGTCGGACGGGCGGGCCGAGTCGGACGGGGGGGGGGGCCGAGTCGGACGGTCGCCCCCCATGAATGGCCAGCGCAGGCGCGCCCCCCCCCAGCAGAACCCCTCTCGATCGAAGGTGCATTGCTCGGCGCACGTAGGCCACGCCGATCAATAAACTCGTCTAACAAGCTTCGCTTGGCACGCCGCCGCCCCCCCGCCTCGAAGTGGGTGAAGATCTTCTTGGCGCTCTCGGGCCAATCCGCCATCCAGAGGCAACCCTTGGGCTCGGACTTCTCGGGGTACCCCATGCCCTCCCTGTAAGCCCTGTGGTCCAACAGAACCCCCTGGATTTTGGTGCGCACCGCCATGTCAAGGTGAGTTGCGTTCTCGGCGAGGTACGTCGAAATCCACCCTTTGATATCGCTCTTCATCATAAACTTGTCAACGAGGCCTTTGTGATTGTACAAAGTCTTCAGCGTCCGCTGGCTCACCTCATCCACGCGCAAGCTCCCAGCGACAAGCATGTCCCATATCGAACAGATGGCCCACTTGATGGACGGCTTGGTACTGGGGCATCACACGTTGACCCTACCATCCTCCTCATCCTCCTCCCCCCCAGCATTTCCCCCCTCCTCATCTCGTACTCATCCTCCTCAAAATCCTATTCCAAACCTCCTTATCCCGCCATGGGTCCTGGCCCGCTGGACGATCGCCGTGAGGTTGTGCATTTTCGAGAACGGGTTCTCGGCGGGGGGGAGCTTCTCCGCCTCTAGGATGATCTTCATGACGGTGTCCTGGGAGAGCGCACGGTTCCACACGACGAGAGCACCATCGATGTAGGTGTCAGTCAGCTTCTCATCCTCAGACACCCGGCCCTTCTCTTTGTACAACTTTGAGAGAGCCGCAGACGAGAGTTTCCCGTTGGTTTGCTCGTGCCGCCGCTTGTAGGATATGATCTCGCAGATGCGCTGGAAAGGGGAGCGGTACATAGCACGCTGGTCGATGGACGTGTTCTCTCGGAGCCGGACAGCCCTCCACCAGATGTCGTCGTCGTTCTCGAGCAGCTCGAAAACGAACGTCACCGAGAGCATGACATTCTTCCACTTTTTCAGCACATCGGGGCGCGGCTCCTTCTTCGCGAGCTCATCCCCGATCGCATTTCCTCGGGGCTCACGCGCTTCAGGGAGCCCTTGTGCTCGAGCGGCCGGCAGTCCTCGCGGGGCGCGCTGCGCGAGGGCAGGCAGTAGTTAGGCATGCGATCAAGTGGCAAGCTTCTCTCCCCATTCTCGTTGCATGAAGCTCTCTGAGCACGCGCGCGCATTGTGCGCGCGCCATATCTGCATGTGTAAATCTGCAGATGTGAACACATGTATATATATATATAGATGTATCTATAAAACTATAACTATATTTAGTTATATGCATGTTGTAGTAGTGATATCACTACTACGCTTGCCCAAATTAGAATCCCTCCACCACGCCCTGTCCATCTCGATCGCTCCCTCTCTCGCTCGCTCGCTCGCTCGCTCTATCTCTTTCTATCTCTCTCTCTCGCTCTCTCTCTCTCTCTCTCTCTCTCTCTATCTCTCTCTCTCTCTATCTCGACTCTCTCTCTCTCTCTCTTCTCTCTCTCTCTCTCTCTCTCCTCTCTCCTCTCTCTCTCTCTCTCCTCCCTCTCTATCCCCTCCTCTCTCTATCTCTCTCTCTCTCTCTCTCTCTCCTCTCTCTATCTCTCTCTCTCTCTCTCTCTCTCTCTCTCTCTCTCTCTCTCTCTCTCTCTCTCTCTCTCTCTCTCTCTTCTCTCTCTCTTCTCTCTCTCTCTCTCTCTCTCTCTCTCTCTCTCCTCTCTCTCTCTCTCTCTCTCTCTCTCTCTCTCTCTCTCTCTCTCTCTCTCGCTCGATCTCTGGGCGCCCGGGCCGCCGCCCCTCCTCCCCCCGCGGCGGATCCGCTGCGGGGCGAAGCACGCATGCGGTGGGAATAGGTTCGTCGAGGGCGAGGGGTGCCAAAAAACCAGAGGGCAGACGACGGGAGTTGTTTATTATTACTAGATCAGCCATGAGACATCGGGGGGGGGGGTTCAACGGATTAGCCAGAACACGACAGGGAGGGGTCTACTGGAAAGGGAGTGGTGGGATAGCGATGAGGGCGCAGTAGTATCGCCGCTGCTCGGCAGTGGTCATCGCTCATTACCTCTTGATCTGCTGAATAATCGCAATCCCGCTCGGTTTTAATGTGAACGCCCGTCCTTAGTGACAGCGATCACGAGCGGGAAGGGCATGCGGCGCGGCTCCCTGAAGCATTGCTTCTGCAACGCCAGGATGCCCTGCTCGTTCACTGGGACCTGCTGGTTAGTGGCCGCCGACCCCCATCGACGTCGGCGTCGCGATCGTCGACGACGGAGGTCAGGGCCCCCCAGAAGAAGAAGAAGAAGGAGAAGGCGGAGGAGGAGACGGACCAGAAAAGACTTGGAGGTCAGGGAGGGGGAGGAGGAGGAGGAGGCGAGCGACGAACGTCGGTCGGGGGGCTCGGACAGGGTTGTTGGGGCAAAGCCAGCCGACCCCGGGCGTGGCCGACCATTTCCAGCTGGCCCACCAGAGATTGCACCCCGCTTGGTACATGCCGTTGACCCCCTTGATCGACGAATCGCACTCATCTGCGTCGAAAGGTGCCTGGTAGCCACCGTTGTCCAGTTTGAGGGGCGACATGGCTTCAATCCCCGTGAACGTTGGGTTTGCCAATATTTTCTCAACGACGCCCTGGACTCGAACGTTCAATTGGGCGACGACCTCTTTAGCAGCGGTGCCGTCGTAGACGGGTGTCTCCGCCGACCCGCCACCGCCCCCGCCGTCGCCACCGCCATCGCCGCCGCCACTAGCACCACCACGAGGTCGCTTGCCTGCGCCGCCTCCACCACGTTTGGCCGGTGCCATGGTGGGGAAAGCCCGACGGGGGGGCGCCCGTCTTCCGCCTCCTCGGAAAAGAAAGGTTCGGCCCCAGATGGCCTCGGTCGGGGAGAGAAGAGGCTAAGCAACAAGATGCACTTGCTGTCGTGGCGGGCCATTGTTGATTGGTAAGTGAGTTGAAGAGGGCCGACGGAAGAGGAGAAGAAACAAGAAGGAGGAGGGAGGGGGAGGAGAAGAAGAACAAGGATGAGAAGGAGGAGGACGAGGAGGAGGAGGGGCGAGAGGATAAGAAGGAGCGGTGGAGGAGGCGGAGGAGACGTGCGATGGATGGCGTTGACCATCGACATTGTCGCAGTGGTCACTGACGCCGCGCTGTGGCGCCCCAACAAGCCGAGCGCGCGTCGCGACACCACCCCATGCTGCCAGGACGAAAAGAAGCAGCAGAAGAAGGAGGAGAGGAGGAGAAGACGTGGAGGAGGGGCGTGGCCCTGCTGGTGGTGGCGGCGGCGGCGGCCGCCGGCGGGGCGCGGCAGCGGCGGTGGGCGGCGGCGGCGGTGGCGGCGGCGGCGGGCCGCCACCACCCCACCAACAACAGGGCGACCGCGTTGTCCACCACCACCGCCGCGCACTACTACTACTACTACTACTACTACTACTACTACTTAAGAATAAGAGGGCGCTCACCGTCCGTGGGGGGGGGAGCGAGGGGTCACCCCCTAGGGACGGTCCCGGGCGCTCAGGACTGTTCCTCGCGGCCCCCTGGGGTGGTCGCGCGGCTCACTCGGGGGTCAGCGACGGAGCTGCGCGGTGGCCCGTGGTCGTTCCAATGGGGCAAGTGAGCCTGGCGTTTGTCTAAATTCATAGGACGAACAGTCATGAGCGCTCACGGCCCCCCCTGGGGGGGGGGGCGAGGCGCCCCCCCCCGCGGACAGCGGAACTTGTCCGGGCGGCCCGCCGCCGGCGGCAGCGGGCGCAGCAGCAACGACGCAGCAGCAGATCGTTGCTTGTTGTTCGACCTCATCCTCCCCCTCCCCCTCCTCCTCCTCCTCCTCCTCTTCTTCTTCTTCTTTTTCTTCTTCTTCTTCTTCTCCTGCTGTTGCCGCTGCTGACCACGACGACCAGCGAGCCCGCGCCACCCCCCCAGGAGGAGGGGGGGGAGGGGGGGGAGGAGGAGGAGGAGGAGGAGAATAAAGGGTGCCCTGATAGGGGGGGGGGGGGCGGAACGACGAGGAGGAGGGCGCGGAGGTCGTCGGCGACGAAGAGGAAGAAGACAAGCGAGGAGGAGGAGGAGGGCGACGAGGAGGAGACGGATGATCATTCGTCTCGTCGCCTCCTTATTCGTCCTCCTTGTCGTCCTCGCCGCCCCCGTCTGCCTTGTTGTTGTTGACGTCTCTCATCCTCCTCCTCCTCATCTTCTTCCGCGCCTTCTTATTCTTCTTCTTCTTCTTCGTCGTTCTCCTCGTAGTCCCCCCTCTCATCTCCTCATCCCCCTCCTCCTTCTCCGCCTTCTTCTTTCCCTCCCCCTCCTCCTCCTCCTCCTCGCCATGCCTGGCTGACCTCGTGATGGGCAGCCTGTCACTGGTTGCACGCGCCCATGGTCACGTGCGTCGCGTTGGAAACCCAGCCGAGGAACGTGTCGGCAGTGAAGACGTGCCGGACGCGCTTGAGGGCCTGGCGGGCCCCGACAGCAGAGTAGCAGCGACAACGAGGGCAGGAGCGACGACGACGACGATGGAGGAGGTCAAGAAGGAGGAGGAGGAAGGAGGAGGAGGCGGCGAGGTCAAGGAGGAGGCGCGGATGAGGAGACGATGAGGATAAGGAGGTGAGGAGGAGGAGGAGAAGGTGAGGAGGAGAAGGAGGGGAGGACTGATAATGAGAATACCGCAAGTCCTGAGTCCTGAGGAGGAGGAGGGGGGAGGGGCTGAGGATGACGAAGGGCGCGACGGGGAGGAGCAAGAGGAGAAGGAGGCGGAAAAGGAGGAGGAGGAGGAGAGGGAGAGGAGAGAAGGAGAGGAGGGGAAGGGGAGGAAGAGGAGGAGGAGAGGGAGGAGGAGGAAGAGGGGGAGGAGGAGAGGGAGGAGGAGGGAAGGAGGAGAAGGAGGAGGGAGGAGGAGGGAGGACGAGGAAGAGGTAGAGAAGGGCGAGAAGACGACGGCAAATCCGCCTCGTGCTCGTCCTTATCAGACTCCACGATCAGCGCCACGACCGAGTGGGGGTCGCCGCGCCTGGTCGCGGCGAGTTTCTTGCGCACGAAGTCGTGGAAGGCGGCGAGCACTTGCCAGTTGCTGCCGCGGATGCCAGCGGCCACCGCCACAGATGCACTGAGCTGGGGATGCATAGCCATAAACTGTTCTGAGACCCAGATCTGGCGGCGGGTCTTGACGGCCATCTTGAACGGAATGGAGGGACCGTTGAAACCCAGGAAAGCTCGGCGATCCATGACGTGCCCCCCCGTGAAAGCAGCAAACCACATGGCCGGCTTTGGAACGCAATGGATGTCCTTGCCGACCTGGACGTCGGCATCACGATAGCCCCCTGCCACGTTCACTCGCAACTCCGCGGCGCGGGACTTCATCAGCGTCGTGAGCTCGCTGGTCTCACCGGGGCCCAAGTGGAAGTAGGCGTACTTGCCGCGTAAAGTCACCAAATCCAACTTGGTAGATCGGATGGCGTCCTTCCTGTTGTATTTAAGCGCCCTAGCACGCGACGCCTTTTGCTCTTGTGCTGCCAAGGCGACCGCCCCCTGAAGCACCGAGGGGGTATGCTCTTCCTCCAACAAGTAGCCGCGCTGCAACGCGCGGCACCGCGTCTCGAGCAGCCGGGCCGTTTGCAGGTTCAGCTCCTTCTCGTTCTCATCGGAGAGCCTGGCAGCGCGCTCGGCAGTGGTGACAGACGTACCCGCGGCAATGGATGATGCCGCTACCGACGTCCTCCTTCTCTTCACGAATGCAGTCTGCGTAGTTGTGGACGCCTGGCGCAAAGGGCGAACACGTTTCTTGGACGACCTTCTGGGTGCGCCGTAAATGGCGGCCCACACCCTGCGCGCCAGGTCGATGATGCGATCTAAATCTGCAGGGTAGTTGTCCCTGTAGAGTATCATGTCGTTCTCCTCTGCGCCCTCTGCTAGGCTGCCCCGCCTTGATCCGTGGTCACGGTCATAGCAAGTAAACGTTTGTTCCAGACCAGAAGTGCATGGAGAATAAGCGGCATACCTGATATTATAAGGAGGCGGGGGGCGGAAGAGGGGGAAGGGGAGGGGGGGGGGGAGGGGGGGGGGGGGGGGGGGCAGGAGGCGACTGCTGCTGGAGGGGGCGGAGGAGGAGGAGGAGGGGGGGGGATTGAGCAGGAGGCGACTGGAGGAGGCGACTGGAGGGGGAGGACGGAGCAGGAGGGGGGGGAGGACGGAGCAGGATGGATGGAGGGGGGAGAGAGGAGAGAGAGAGAGAGAGAGAGAGAGAGAGAGAGAGAGAGAGAGAGAGAGAGAGAGAGAGAGAGTGAGAGAGAGAAGAGGAGAGAACAAAAAAAAAGAGAGGGAGGAGAGAGAGAGAGAGAAGAGAGAGAGAGAGAGAGAGAGAGAGAGAGAGAGAGAGAGAGAGAGAGAGAGAGGGAGAGGAGAGGAGAGAGAGAGAAGGAGAGGAGAGGAGAGAGAGAGAGAGAGAGATGAGAGAGAGAGATAGAGAGAGAGAGAGAGAGAGGGAGAGGGAGAAAGAAAGAGGATGGAGAGAAATAAAAGAGAGAGAGAGAGAGAGAGAGAGAGAGAGAGAGAGAGAAGAGAGAGAGAGAGAGAGAGAGAGAGAGAGAGAGAGAGAGAGAGAGAGAGAGAGAGAGAGAGAGAGAGAGAGAGAGAGAGAGAGAGAGAGAGAGAGAGAGAGAGAGACCGCATGCCTGTAAAGAACGTGCTTCAGCGCGTCCGCGGGACGCGCCTCTCGCATGCTCTGCCTGCACTGGGTGAGAGATAGAGCTTTATTCCATGCGGCCACGTTGCTGACGGCGCCGGCGCTCTGCTGCGCGGCGTCCAAGGCGAGAGGAAAATGATCAGCGTGCTGCCGCTCCAGTTCCGCCGGATCAACCCCGAAGACTTTCGCCAAACGGGCAAGCGAGGTCCTGGTGGCCGCCCCCCTCTCAACGTGATTCACGCCGCTATCCTGGCCCGAAGACACATCGAACACAGCAAACGCCATCAAGACGTCGAAGGCGGGGAACTCTGCCTTGCACACGGCATGGGCCACAGTAACCCAGCTGTCCATTTCCCGTAAACACAAGTCAACAATGGCGCGTGGAACGCCGCCTGCGCGCCCGAGTGTTCTCGCGGCGCCATTGTCGTAGCTCAGCAAGCGCACGCGCTTCAATTGCTCCAAAGCGTGCGACGTGTACCCTGGCAGGGTCAGGCAAGCCCCCTCCTTGAACAGGTGCACGACGTGGCGGACGAACCGAGAAATCATCTGCCCCGCGGAGGGGGCGCCCGGATGTCCGAGGGTACAGGGTTTCGACAGGGGCCATTCCCACTCGCCGCTCCCCCCCAGGAGGAGGCGGAGGAGGTGGTGGGGGGGGGGGTAGTAGGAGGGGGAAAAGACGAGGGGCGGGAGAGGACAGGAAGAAGAAGGAGGACAACGAAGGATGAGGAGGAGCAGCAGCAGGAGGAGCAGGATCAGGCGCAGCAGAAGACGGAGGAGGACACCAAATCAGCTTAGATCGAAGGGCCCCTGCTCGGGGCGGCGGGACGGCCCAGGCATTCGGATCTCTGAAGGCATGCGAGCCGTGTCGAGGTCCTCGTTGTCCAGGAACCGGATGAGGGCCGCGCCCTCGTCGCCGGCGTCTGGGGGTAGGAATTGTTTTGATGCTCTCACCGTCCGTCCCCTGTCGTCGCCCATCTCCCCGTCTGCTCTTCTTCTCATTCCCCCCCGATCTCCCAGTCTTTTCTCCCCTCCCCACCACCCCCGCCCCCCAAGATGCCCCTGGGGCGGGCGCGAATTGCAGCCCGACGTGCCTGCCAGCATTGCGATCTGCAAAACAACTTGGGCAGACACGAACTCTAGGAATATGGCAGCGCGCTTCCCCTCCACCTCCGACTTGCGCTCTTTGGCAATCCGAACTGCCACGGAAAGGATTGCATCCAGATGTAAAATAAACCGAGCCATTGGCTTCTGCACACTGTCGAAACGATGCGGGGCAAAATGCAAACCCGCGGCGTTGCCACCGGAGCGGTCGTGCTGGGCCTTGACGGCGGCTTGCATCCACGCCCGAAATGTCCGCCGTTGTGCCCAGGAGGCACGAAGTGGAGTGACATCAGATCCCACGAATTCCCTGTCATCATATTCTGTCCCCGGCCCGAGTCCACGACCAAGCTGGCACGTGTGGTGGAGGCGCGTTCGAATGCCGACTGTGATGTCTGGTTTGGTTTCTGTTGTCTGCCAGCGCTCGAAGGCGCCCAGGACGCCGCCAGACGGCCTCCAAGACGGATCTGGTAGCCGCCAAGGAAACCGACAATGCCCCCCCATCATCAAGTAGTTGGCGGAGAGGCGGCCTCGAGACGGCCACGAGAACCATGGTGGATCAAGATGGCCCCGAGATAGCCGAGGAGACCATCCAAGAGGGCCACAACAACAAGACAACCCAAAAGGCCCCCTTGGAAGGAGGCCTCAAGCTTGCCCCGAAGAGCCTCCGGGCGGACCCAAGACGCGGCACCAGACGCCCTAGGGGCCCAAGACGGGCCACTGCCACATCGTCATCATCAGTATCATCATCATCATCACCACCATCACCAGCATCAGCATCGCCGCTGTTGTCGTTGTCGCCATCGTCATCGCGACTTTGGTGGCCACCATTCGCCCCCATCATCGCAATCGCCATCGCCGCCGTCGTCGTCCTCAGCGCCCTCGATCACCGTCGTCATCGTCATCATCATCATCATCATCATCAACATCATCATCATCATCATCATCATCATCATCATCATCATGGTTAGCATCATCACCCTCATCCTCATCATCATCATCATCATCACATCCCTCATCATCGCAGTCAGCAAAAGAGGGTTTGCACATATTTTTGCAATACAAAGGCGTCGGGGTGGGTTCCGCGAGGCGCCCCTGATAAAAAGAGGACTCAAGCACAGGGCCTCCCCAGGAGGCCCCAGTAGCACCCGGCGGACGCCGCCGGGGCGCGGCCCGCGACGATGCCCCCGGGATGAAAAAAGCTCCAGAATGGCCCCCAAATGCCCATTAACAAACCTGGCTCCCGAGAACCTGTAAGCCGAAGGCCATGCTCGATATCACTGTTGTCGATAGTTTTCACGATGGACCCTTTGGCGATGAAGATCATGTTGAGCATGCATGACAAACGCGAACTCCCCTGGTGCCACGGCCTCGACAAGATCCTGGGGCTGGCGGCGGCGGGCGGAAATGCAAGGGCACGCAGAGGAGAAAGGAGAGAGGATCAGGGCGGGAAAAATGAAGGGAGGGGGCGGGGGGAGGGAGAGTTGGGGGGGGGAGGGGCGGGGGGGCATCGGGAATGATGTAGCGGGGGGTTGTAGGAAGGTGGAAAAGGTGGAAAAGGTAAGAAGACAACCACATTGAAACTTCACAACGCAAAAAAAAACAAGCAACACAAAACATAGTTTTCTATCAAAAAGAACATAAGGATAACAAAAAATGCGATGGAACGGGGTAAGAACAAAAAACAAGGACGCCGAGACCTTACCAGCGATGATCTCACCAGTCTGAGCAGCGTAGGTCTGCTTCCCCGGCTGGACCTGGACTGGGCGCCCCGGGAGAGTGTCCAAGATGGCCCCGTTCAAGATGGTTCAGCGAGGTAGCCTCCGACATCACGCGCGGGCCCCAAGACAGTCCAAAGCTTCTTCAAGATGGCCACAATAATAGCATGGCCCAAAAGAGACCCCCGAGGGGCCGCCCGCCCAACAAGAGGGCCCCACGAAGAGGGCCCCAAGAGCGCCGAAAGAGCAGCCCCCAAGAAGAAGGCCCCAATACGGTTTTTTGGCATGGGGGGGGGGGGGCTGAATCTGCACTATTTGAGCTGCGGGGGCCAAGACGGCGCCGCCCCTCCCTAGAAGCCCCAAGATGGCCCCAAAACAGTTCCAACCCCCAAGAAGATAGTTTTCTGGGCGGGGGAACTTTTTTCGGTCGCGGCCGCGAGACGACGGTCAGGCGGCAAGAGCAGCCGGGTGGGAAAACGCGAAACGCCAACTATGTTTTTGAGCGGGCCAAAAAAACTGAGCTGGGGCACGGGCTGAAAAAAAGCGCAGCCAACACGATCGACCCACGCATGCCCTTGCGAGGGCTGGTATGATAAATAGGGCGGCGGGCGAGGTACTAGGCGACCTATTTTTCTACGAGTACAACCAAAGCGCATACACTACTACTCGGCCATTGCGCGGCCATTGCGCGCGCGCCCGCGCGCGCGCCCCAGCCTAGTCGGGGTTGGGTGCTCAGGCCAACCCATATGCCCATGGGTGGCGACTGGGCGGAGCTTCGCCCGCCTTGATGATGTTGGCACCGCGACTGCCACCGCAAGTCAGCGTCCAGCGCCGCGAGCTCCTGCTGCTGCCCGCGGCGCTGGACGCTGCCTTCTTCTTCTTCTTGCGGTGGCAGCAGGAAGGCCCCCGCGTCGTCGCTGCGGCTTCGGCATCTTCGCCTGCGCCGCGGCCGCGGCCAGGGTTGGCGGATCCGCCAGCGCCTGCGGCTCGGATGGGCGCCGCCGCTGAGGCGCCGGCGCTTGCCCTGCCAATCCTCGGCCTCCTTCTGTCAGCCCCCCCACCCCCGCCGCTGGCCGGCAGCCCCCCCCCCCGCCGCGGGCGCGTCGTCGAACGCGCGGCCGCGCGCTGAAACGCCGGAGGGCGCGTTCCTTAATAAAGGGCGCAGTCCCAGTTCATCATCAATTCCAGCGCGGCGACGACCCCCTCTGCGACGACCCCCTCTGCGAGCAGCGGCGAGGCGCGGCGCCCGCGCGGCCGCGCCGATCGCTCAGCCGCTGCTAAGAAGGCCCCCCGCATGCGCAGCAGCAGTCGCGAAGCGAGATCGAGGAATTCGAAGTCGTCGTCGCCTTGCGTGGTCCAGCAGGCGCATGCGAGCCGTGGTCTCGCAAATTGCCACCTTCTCTGGCATTCGCGGCCCAGGGAATTCGCGGTTTGCTTCTTCTTAGCAGCGCGAGGCCAAGACCGCCGTCCGCGAATCTTCTCGATCTGCCATTCCAAATCGTCGTTGCCTCAGGGCGAGGCCACGCAGCATGGGCACACACCTTGCGACAAAACTCGCCATCCGCGAAAACCTGCGGTTGTCGGTCGCCCCAGATCTCGGCGACTTGATGACTCGATCGCCCCCTGGCGGCTGCCCCCCGGGCGCGGCGCCGGCAGGCGCCCGCGTGGCCGGCCAGCTCGCAAATTTGCATCATTATTTGGGCATGACTCGAATCTCTGCAAGCCCAGCCGCGACATGATGATTCAGGAGGAAGAAGAATGCCACTCCACTACCCGGGAACCGTTTTGCAGAAGCGCGTGACGACGCGCGCCTCTTCTGGCTGGCGGCCGGCGGGCAGCGGGCGTCGAGGGCGCGGGCGCGGGCAGGCCGTCGCCAGCGCCGTCCTGCGGCGACCGCGCGTCGTTCCGCGGCGCCTGCGGCAGCTGCGCCGAGAGGCCGCCTGGCCCCGCGGGGCCTTCTACTACTAGGGCCCCCAGGAGGCTGATAATAATAATAGACCACCTGCGTCGCCCGCGTCTGGGAAGCGCGCCCTCCTCTTCTTGTGCCAACAACATGGCGTGCGCCTGCTGTCCGTAGTTAGGGATCTTGTACCCAATCTTGGGATCGTTGTCGCGCCGGGGCGTTCGCGTTCCGTGCCTATGCGCGCGACCACCTGCTGTCTCCGTTCCGGCAATAAATAATGCACGCGCGCCCACTACTGCCGCGGCGCGGTTTCTCGCGGCCACCATTAGTAGGCGACGCCGATCAGGTCGGCGACGCGCCCGCCAAAACACCTCGGGGACTGCCGCGGCGCTCTCGCAACATTGAGGGCATGGTCGCGCAGTGGTCGTTCCGCGTTCGGTCGGGGCCGCGCTGCGACGCTCGCCGCGGCCCGTTGGTCCGCAGAGGCGAACGGCGCCGCGCCGTGCCGCCGCGCCTGCGCGGCGGCGCGCCCCTGCTCCTCGCCGCGCGGCGTGGAGGTCGGAGGTCGGGCCTCCGCGAGCGCGCCGCTCGGCGGCGTAAGAAGAAGGGCGTGATCAGGCGCGGCGATGTTGAATGACGGCGCGGCGGCGACGATGTCATAGCTAAGAAGGCGACGATTGGGCGCGAGGGGAACAAGCGCGCGACGTCGTCGCGGCGAACGAGGAGAAGGGCAATCGAGAAACTTACATTCCAGAGCCTGTCGGGCGGCCCGCGCGCGGGCCGCCCGCGCGCGCGCGACCGCGGCGAGCGCGAGCGCGCCCCACATCGCCGCGCTTGCCTAACCACTACGCAAATACTGACGCCACTTCCACTAGATGCTTGCGCGGCGCAGTTTTTCATCTAGAGCAAGTGCGTTGTTTCCTCTGTCAATTCGTCTTGCCGTCGTCGTCGTCCCCGGTTTCGCGCGCGCGAGCGACCCGCCGTCGCGCGCGCGCGGGCGGTCGGCGGGTGGCGCGCGCGATGCATTTCGCACGCGCCCCATGTAGGATCGTCGTGAATCAGAGAATGAAATTTTACATATGGTTTTCACAATCTAAATCACAATCGCGGACATGCGCGCGAACCCCGCCGCCCGCCCGCGTGCGCGATGATGATTTCGCATGGGTTTCCAACGATAGAATATATATATATATATATATATATATGTGTATGACCGTCATATGAGCGCCACTTGGAGCCAGAGAATGAAATTTCACATTGGGTTTCCGCCATCGTTTTTTTCGGTTCACCCTACTCCCCACTCCTGGCCATCTTCATCTGGATTTGATCGTCGTCTTCGTCGTCGTCGTCGCCGATTGTTTTTTTTTCTGGGTGTTGTTCGTCGTCGTCGTCTGCGCTCGCTGTCGCCGTCTTTTCTGCCGTCGTTGTTTCTCGTGGCGCGGCACATATGACAAATAATAAATGACAGATGCGCTGCGAGACGCTGCGCCTCGCCGCACTTCGTGGCGCGGCCCATGGCCCCCGAAAGTCCCCGGCGTCGTCGTCGCCGTCGTCAGTCGTCATCCGTCGTCGTCGCCCGTCGTCGTCGTCGCCCCTTTTGCACCCGCAAAACAAGCGCTGGCGGGATGGGCCGAAGGCCACTACTAGTAGACAACAGCAAACCAAGGAGGCATAGAATAGCCCCATAGCTCCCCCCGCCCTAGCCCTGCAGCCCTAATAACCCTAATAACCCTAATACTAACTATAGCCCGAACCTGTAGCCCTGATAGCCCCCTAACCATATAGCCCCATGTAGCCCTGTCTGTAGCCCTCATTGATTAATTGCCCTAGTAGCCCCGTAGCCGTATAATCCCCTCCTCTCGCTCCAAGGGTCACATGATGGGCCTCATGTCATGTCAAGAAAATTTCATTGGTTTTTCTCTCGGGCATATTGGATCATTGGTGTCTCCGGCAGCATTGGAATCATCAATTGAGTGCACCACGCTACTACTCTACGAGAGGGCGAGGGGGGGAAGAAGAAGGGGGCAAGGGCAGGAAAGGGGGGCACGGGGCGGCAAGAAGAAGAAGAGGGCGGGGAGACAAGGGGAAGAAAGCGGGGGAGGAAAGGGGCAGGAAGACAAGGGGAAGAGGGGGGGGAAGCGGAGACGGGGGAGGCAAGCTCTTATTCTACTCTTCCTCCTTTCTTCTCCTTACCCCCGCCGTCGTCGTCGTCGTCCTCCTCGGCTGCCCTCCATCTCCCCTTTTCTCATCCTCCTCATTCCTCGCTCACCCCATCGCCCCCCTCCTTATCCTCCTTATTTTCCTTCTCATCCTCATTATCCTTCTCCTCCTCTCATTATCCTCCTTCTCCTTCTTCATCCTCCTATGTTTTTTCCTCATCCTCATCTTTCCCCCATTTCCTCATCTCTTCTCATTCATCATCTTTTTCCTCTCTCATTTCCCCTCCTCATTCTCATCATTGTCCTCCGGGGAAGGATGTAGGTGGAGCGGCGTGCCCGGGCGTCCTGCGGCCCGCATGCGCTTTATCTTTTGTTATCACCTGGGCTCCGCCAGCGCAGCCGCCCCGTCGACTACTACTGACCCTCCATCCTCGGCGCATCCACCATCGCCCGCTTCCCCTCCTCCTCCTCCCCCTCCTTCCTCCTCCCCCTCCTCCTCTCCTCCTCCTCTCCCTCCTCCTCCTCCCTCTCTCCTCCTCCTCCCTCCTCCATATCCTCTTATCCCCTCCTCTCCTCCTCCTCCTCCTTCTTCCTCCTTCTCCTCCTCCCTCCTCCCTCTCCTCCTCCCTCGTCTCCGCCGTTTCGCCAACGGCTGGCCTTGATGTTCGGCATCAATGGGGCCTGGCCCCGCCGGGACTCGTCGACTGCCGGCCCCCTGCCATACAATTGCTTGATCGCCACCTGCTCGTTGCCTGCGCCGTCAGCGGCGAGGAGCTCGGCGCGTTGGTACACGGCGTCGTGGACCGATGCGTCTTGCTCCTCCGCGGTGGCGGAGGCGCCGGAGGGCGAACGGGCGACGAGTCCGACCGAGAGAGGGCCTCCCCCCCCTCCCTACTCCTTCTCCTCCTCCTCCTCCTCCTCCTTCTCCTCCTCCTCCTCCTCCTTCTCCTCCTCCTTCTCCTCCTCCTCTTCTTCTTGGCCCCTGCTAAAGTGGGCGCGATTGGGGCCCGAGACTCCGAGGGCAACTCAACCAATAAATTATGCTTGCTGACGGCGGCCAACGGCGTAGAGAAGCGAGCGATGATATCTTGGAAGTCCTTCACGATATCTCTGCCGTCGGAGCCAGCGCGAGAACCCTTCTGCCGGACCTGCCCGAGGACGCCCGAGCGAACCTTCAGCGACGGAGACACAGCCTTGAATCTCACTAGCAACCGCCCTGCTCGCCCATCGCTGAACAGAGACATACAAACGCTTTGTTTGATGAACTCTCGATTTATCATCTTCTTAGCCTCTGCGAGACAAGACCGCATCTGAAGGTGTTTGTGGGTGCCGACCCCCCCGCTGGACGTGCCCCCGCTCTTCAAGCATTCCATGAACTCATGGCTCGAGGGGGCTGCGAGGTCCTCGTCAATTCGTTTCCCCAGGAACTGCTGAGTCGCCCGGAGGTGGGATTTCAGACCAGCGTGTTTCACCATGATATTCGTGCGGAGACATTTGAGTTCGCCTTTCGCAAGCTGCCCCGCAAGCCCAGCAGCGCCACACGCAACACAACCAATGCCCCAGTCACCCTTGCTATTGAATCCTACCAGCCCATTCTTCTAGGGTGGAGGCGGTTTAAAAACACATCTTCCAACGTCCCTTTCGGGGAGGGCCGCCCTCCTCCTCTTCCTCCGCCTATCCTCCACTTCCTCCTTCTCGTCCCCCTCCCCTCCCGCGTCTTCTGCGCCAGCATCGAAATCATCGCTGTTGCTGGTGTCGTCATCATCGCCATCATCACGATTATCACCATCGCCCTCGTAATCATCATCATCATCATCATTGCAGGCATCAGCATCATCACCGTCAGCCCTACTTTTTTTCCCCACTCTGCTGGACGTCGTTGTTGGACGGGCTGGCGGACGTCGTTGCTGGATGGGCTGGCGGGGATTCGCCGCGGAGCGTTGCGAATTTCTCGCACATCCAGGTCTCAGAAGTTTGGTCAGCCGGATCCAAACGAAAGCGTCGTCGCCAGACTTCTCTCCTCTGTAGAAACTTGCAGCGAACACACGAAGCGAAGCTCTCGAACGACTTGTGCGACAGCACGTGGGCGCGGGCGTCCGGGTGGGCCTTGATGGCCTGGATCATGCGAAGAGCTATGATCTTGCCGCCGACGACGTGGGGCCGCCGCCTGGCCCGCGCTCCTCCTCCTCATCCTTCCCCCTCCCCTCCTCCCCTTCCTCCTCCTCCCCCTCCGCTTCCTCCCCCTCCTGGCCCGCTGGGGGCCCGGCGGATCACGATATGTTACGAAGAAGGCTCTCGCCAGGTAAAGGGGCCCACGGGGCAGCAGAAGACAGGAGGGCGAAGGAGGGGGCGCGCCAACAGGCGGGAAGAAAGAGAAGGAAAGAGGGGGGGGGTCGGAGGGGAGGAGGAAGAGGAGGAGGAGGAGGAGGAGGGGAAGGAGGAGGAGGAGGAGCAGGGGGAGGAAGGAGGAAGGAGCAGCAGCAGCAGCAGCAGCAGGGGCAGGAGGAGCAGGAGGAAAGGAAGACTAATAGAAGAGGGGAGAAGGGCGAGGAGTAGTAGGGCGCCCCACGCCTCGTCCTCCTCCTGTCCTCGTCCTCCCCGCCTCCCCCCCCTCCTCCTCCTCCTCCTCCTCCTCCTCCTCCCCCTCCTCCCCGTCGCCCTCCCCCCCCTCCTCCTCCCCCTCTTCCCCCCCCTCGTCGTGGGGGTCGCCCGGGCGCCGCCGCGCCGCCTCCTCCCGGTGTGGAGGAGCGGCGGCAGGGGGCCCTCCCGCCCCGCCCCGCCGAAGCCATCGACGAGCGAGGAGGAGCAGCGCGCCGGCCGGCCGGCCACCGCCCTCCACACCGCCACCCATTATTATGTCGGCCCAGCAACAAGAGGGCGGCGGCGAACGCATTGTCTTCACGATGAACGTTCCCGGCTTGCAAGAGGCATTCGACGGCAGGTGGGAACGCGGTTCCGAAGTTTTACCTTGTGCCCCCAAGCCCCCGACGTCGTCGTCGTCGTCGTCGTCGTCGCCCCTCCTCTCAGTTCCTTCGACGTGGAGGGGCCGTGCACGATCATTTTGAAGAGAGGCCGTGGATCCGTGGCGGCCGGGGAGGAGCTCTGACAACAACCGACCACAACAAACTATCCCAGTGCGACCCCCTAGGAGGAGCCGGAGCATCTAGGAAAGCAACATCTACATCACACCACTCACATCTACATCTACATCTACACTACTACATCTACATATATACACATATTGGTGTTGCTTTGAAATGCCTTGCCTTTGTTTTTTTTTGTGTTGATGTTGTTGTTGTGTTTGTTGTGCTGTTGTTGTTTTGCTTGTGTTTGGTTATGGCGCGCTGTGTAATGCAACGTTATGCTTTGCTGCGCTATTTCATGATATGCTACGCAATGCTATGCTATGGCGTGCTATCATATGCTACGCTATGATATGCTGCGCCGTGCTATGATATGATAAAATGATATGTTGCTTTCTGTTATGATATGCGATGCTATGCTGCGCTGCGCTATGATATGCTATGATATGAAATGCGGCGCCATTTTCTGCGATGCTATGCTATTCTATGATATGCTGCGCTATGCTGAGCTGCGCGATGCTGCGCTAAGCTGGACTGAGCTAAGCTGAGCTAGACTAAGCTACAGGCTAGGCTAAGCTAATCGAAGCGAAGCGAAGCTAACAGCTAAGCTAGGCTAAGCGAAGCTAAGCTAAGCTAAGCTAAGAAGAGCTAGGCGGCTCCGGGGGCGCCACTGGGGGAACCACGGGGCGGATGCCGGGGGGGCCGCCTGGGGCGGGATACATTGCCCGGCCCCTTTAATAAGCCAGCACAGTAAGAACCCTTCTAGGCAGAGCCTAGGGAACCAGAACGCACCCGCCGCGGTCCCGCCGGCGCCAGGCTTCCGAGCAGCTCGATCCTCCAGCCAAGAAGATCAACGCTTCCAAGGAGGTAACCCTTGGCTCGTCTTCTTCTAGCAGCGCCGCCGCCGCCGCGGCGGCACCACCAGCAGTCCCGCCTAAAGATTTCTGGGATCCCGTTCTGCCTCTGAGCGCCCAGCAGCAGCCCGCCCCCCCCGCTTCGCCGATCAATTTGGCCGACAGCCTCGAAGACATTATGGGAACGCTCCCACCAGAACCCTGAGGCCGCCTAGCTCGCGCAGTCTCGCCCCCTCCTCCTCTCCCCGCGCCGTCGTCATCACCATGATGATGTGAACCCACGACGACGACGACGACGACAGACACGGCGACCGACGGCACTCTCCTCTCTCTCTCTCTCTCTCTCTCTCTCTCTCGCTCCCTGGCCCTCGGCCGCCTCGCACTGCGGCCAGCAGCCGCCGCCGCCACCACCATGGGCCGCCCGCGGGCGGAGAGGAGGGGAGGGGGGGAGGGGGGGAGGAGGAAGGAAAAAAAACAAAAAAAATCACTCGGAGGGCTTCTTAGAAGAAGAAGGCAATGCGCTTTTCTATTTTATATATATATAAATATTAAAAAAAAAAAAAAAAAAAAAAAAAAAAAAAAAAAAAAAAAAAAAAAAAAAAAAAAAAAAAAAAAAAAAAAAAAAAAAAACATCCGAAGGGGAGGAGGCTAAGAAGCCCACCGAGTGAAGAGGGGGGAGGGGGGGGGGGAGGGGGAGAGGGAGAAGGGGCAAGGAGGAAGGGAGGTTATTATTAGGTAATAGGGAGGGAGGAGGAGGGAGGAGGAGGGGGGAGGAGGGAGGGCGAGGAGGAGCAACAACGAAGGGAAGAAGAGGGGGAGGAGGAGGAGGGTGGAGGAGGAGGGTCGTCCTTCTTCCCCCCTGACCTCCTCCTCCTCCTCCGGCTTCCCCCCCCCCTGTTCCTTCCTCATCTTCGCCCCTGGTGGTTGGAAACTTCCTGCGTCCTCCCCCTTCCTCCTCCTCCCCCCTGGGAGGAGGGCGACGAGGAGGAGGAGGGGGGGGGAGAGGAGGGGGAGGAAGCGCCGCCTCGCAGCCAGAACGGCGCTGACCGCAGCCACCAGCAGAACGGCGCAGAAAGGCTGCCGGCCCAGACGACGACGACGACGACGACGACGACGACGACGACGACTGACGACGACGAGGACGACGACGACTGACGACGACGACGACGACGACGACGAAGAACGACGAAGGACGACGGCAACGACGACGACGATGACGACGACGACGACGACGACGACGACGGCGGCGGCGGCGGCGGCGGCGGCGCCCCGCCGCGCGCGCCGCCGACCCGGGAGGAGGGCTGCATCCACCACCATCAACGCGCCCCTGCTCCATTTTCCTCCCCCTCGTTTTTCCCCCTCAGTTGAAGGAGGAGAAGAAGAAGAGGGCGAGGGAGGAAAAGAAAGCGGGCGAGAAAAAGGGGAGGGAGAAAAAAGAAGATTGCAGGAAAACAGGGGGAGCGATGGATGGTGAGGGAGGAGGTGGCGTGCATATGACACCAAATCGTATACGGTAAGATAACATATACGATGATATGGTAGTGATGGCCATGAATATGATGAAATACGACATACAATAAATATGATGATGAATATGAAGCTGATAAGGTAGGTGATGACGAAGAAGATGATGACGATGATGAAGAAGATCAAGGAAGAGGATGATGGCGATGAAAATGGATGATGGTGATGGTGATGCTATTATATGTATATATATATACATCTGATATATATATATATATATATATATATATATACATATATATATGTATATATGTACATATATATACATAAACACATATATATATATATATATATATGGACTGCGCATGTATGTAGTGGCGATACCCTATTGCGCGACAGCGGCCGCCGAGCACCCGAGCACCCTGCTAAGACAAGGTAAGGTGACTGACCCCGGACTGACCCTGGACTGACCCCCGGACTGACCCCGGACTGGCCCCAGACTGGCCCCGGACCGACCCCGGACTGGCCCCGGACCGACACCGGACCGACCCCAGACCGACCCCGGACCGACCCCGGACCGACCCCGGACCGACCCCGGACTGACCCTGACTGACCCCGGACTGACCCCGGACTGACCCCGGACTGACCCCGGACTGACCCCGGACTGACCTGACCGGACTGACCCCGGACTGACCCCTGACCCCGACTGACCCCGGACTGACCCCGGACTGACCCCGGACTGACCCCCGGACGGACCCCGGACTGACCCCGGACTGACGACCCGGACTGGCCCCGGACTGACCCCGGACTGACCCCGGACTGACCCCGGACTGACCCCGGACTGACCCCGGACTGACCCCGGACTGACCCCGGACTGACCCCGGACTGGCCCCGGACTGGCCCCGGACTGACCCTGGACTGACCCCGGACTGACCCCGGACTGACCCCGGACTGACCCCGGACTGACCCCGGACCGACCCGGGACTGACCCCGGACCGACCTACCCCTAACTGACCCCGGACCGACTTCGGACTGACCCTGGAGTGACCCCAGACTGACCCGGGTCTGACCCCAGACATACAGAACGTTGTGTTTAGTATTCGAGTCCCGGCTCGGTAAAACTAGACTCGGTAAAAATAGATCTCGGCTAAACTAGGTCGCAATCTGATATCTAATTTTAACGAGTGGAGAGTAATGGTAGTGGCGAAGGACAATGGCAATGGCAATGGTAATGGTAATGGTAGTGGCGAATGGCAATGGTAATGGTAGTGGCGAATGGCAATGGCAATGGCAATGGTAATGGTAGTGGCAATGACAGTGGTAATGATAATGGTACTGGGAATGGTAATGGTGACGATAACGGTAATGGTAACGGTTATGGCAGTGGTAACGGGGTAGCGATTGGCAATGGTAATGGGAATGGCAACGGCAACGGCAATGGCAATAGCAATGGCCATGGCAATGGTAATGGTCATGGTCATGGTCATGGTCATGGTAATGGTAATGGTAATGGTAATGGGAATGGAAATGGGAATGGGAATCGTAATAGTAATTGGAACGGGAACGGGAATGGAAATGATAGTGGTAGTGGGAAAGATAATGGCAATGGTAATGGAAATGGTACTGGTAAGGATAATGGTAATGGCAATGATGATGGGAATGGGAATTGTAATGGTGATGGCAGCGGTAATGGTAATGGTAATGGCAATTGTGCTGGTAATGCTAATGATAATGGCAATGGTAATGGTGGTGGCGAATGGTGGTGGCCAATGGTAATGTTAATGGGAATGGGAATGGTAATGGTAACGGTAATGGTAACGGGGTGGCTACTGGCAATGGCAATACCATGGCAATGGCAACGGCACTGGCAAAGGCAATAGCAATGATAATGGCAATTGTAATGGCAATGGTATTGGCACTGGCAATTGTAATGGCAATGGTAATGGTAATGGTAATGGTACAGGTAAAGGTAAAGATAAAGGTAAAGGTAGTGGTAATGGTAACGGTAATGTGAATGGGAATGGGAATTGGGATGGGAATGGTAATGGTAATGGTATTGGGAATGGGAATGGAATGGGAATGGGAGTGGGAGAGATTGAGAGAGAGAGAGAGAAAACGAGAAAGGAAACATCAGCATAATGATGAGGAACAAACTGAAATATCGTAAATTTTCGTCTAAAACCCACAGCGACTCCACAATCCCCCGGCCTCGAGAAAGAGGAGGAGGAGGAGGAGGAGGAGGAGGAGGAGGAGGAGGAGGAGGAGGAAGAGGAGGAGGAGGAAGAGGAGGAGGAGGAGGAGTGGAAACCCAAGAGTCGTCGACGATGCAGGCTCCCGCTTCACGGGCCCCTACAGCGGCTCATGTCCACTGAGGGAACTGCCCCGTTGGAAGACAACCTTCTGAAAACCAAGAAGCATGCCAAAACATTGTTCTCGGGATTCTACGCCACGGATCAACCTGACAGTTGCGACTTGACGATCTTGAGCCGCGCAGGAGCACCATTCCTGAGACTTCAACACAGCGAATCAACATAGCTGCTGCACTCTCGTACTCCTGAATCCTTTCACATACCATTTCTGGTATGCTGATCGTGGAAATCCGTGAAACTCTTGCAAAGTTGAAAAACGAACGTGCGCAGCACTAAATCGAGACCCACATGTTGAAAATGAACCGCGCTCAATCCGTGAAACCCTGGCAAATGTTTAAAACGAGAGCCACATTTTGAAAACGACCCGCCCTCAATCCGTGAAACAGTTGCATTCGTTGAAAAGAATATGCGCGGCGCCAAGGCGAAAGCCATAGTTTGAAAAGGAACCACCCTCAATCCAGGAAGCTCTTGCAATGTTTCAAACCGCATGCGCGCGGCGCTCAGGCGAGAGCCGCATTTTGGAAACGACCCGCCATATGTTGTCATGTGTTTGAGGGTCAGGGTCATAAATGGTGAGGCAGTCTCAGGCGAAACGCTCGGCCCGCCCTAAAAACTGGCCTCGGCGTGCGACAGGGAGAAATTGTCGTAAGGAAAAGGAATGGAGGAGGAAGAGGAGGAGGAGGAGGAGGAGGAGGACAGGAGACAGTAGACGGGAGGAGGAGGCATCACAGGTGAGACAGGAGGATAAGACAGGAGGAAGAGGAGGAGAAGGAGGAGGAGGCGGAGGTGGAGAAGGAGAGGAGGAGGAGAGGAGGAGGAGAGGAGGAGATGAAGGCGCACGCGCGCGCGATCCGCTTGGCGTTGCTGAAAGCAAAGGTATCAACGGAGGCTGGCGACTTAAGAGCGCCAGAGTCGTCGTAGGACCACCATCATGATGATGGATGTCATGAAACGCTAGTGTGGCAGACTGGTGGATGCACGTGGAACGATGGCCGTCCGCATGCGCATCCACCCCGAAGCCTCGACTAGCTCTGCACATGAATCCAGCCACGTGTTCTCGCAGCACAGGAGGAAGGGGGGCGCCCAACATGTTATGGATTATGTGCTCCTTTCCGAGGTGTCCTCAAATCGCTGAGCGCCAGGGCCCGTGGGAGGGGCTCCCAGACCTCATGGCGCGCCCCAAATAAATGGACGCGAGGCTCGCTTCGGCGGAGCGCTTCAGAGAAAGCGGGGCAGCGGCTGCGGCGGGTGGAGGGACTCACCCACTGGCTCGGGTTCGCGACCCAGGACGGCGACTGAGACGCCACGATATCGAGCACCAGGAACCAGGACGGCGACTGAGACGTTCATGGCCCGTGCGGGAGGCCTCTGCCACCGGGGCTGGGGCGGACTGTGCCGAACCGTGCAGGAGCACTGGCACTCTGTGGAGGATTCATGTGGCCCGCGCGTGTTCACCCTCTGGGTGGCGCGGAACCCGACCCGTCCGCCTGGCAGGTCTGGAACAGTTTCGCAGGAAATTCCGCCTCGAGCTCGGGCGCCAAGGCAGCGTCGAAATCGGGGGCATGGTCCCCCAAGAGCTGGTGCGCTGGCTGGACCGACTCGGCCTCCCTGACTCGCGCGCGGGCCGACCGTCAGCGACGCGCGGGAAGCAATGGGGCGACAGGGAGGGCCCGCCGCCGTACCATCGGAATGAATTCCTGAAGTGGATCCGCCTTCGTTGGAGCCTTCCCGGAAGCGCCGGGTTGCCCGCAGAGTGCACCCGTTCTCCCGGTTGTCTCCTGCGCGCCGCCGACGGGCGCCGCCCGCGCCGCCCGCAGGAGGGCGGCCCCAAGCCGGCCTGGCTAGCACGAGAGCAGAACGACCGCAGCCCGCGGGGACGACGCGTGCCCAGCGAACCCTTAGCTGATTCCCAGCAGTCGTGGATTTGACGACAGGGGCCCAAGTGGGTCGCGGGAGGGTCGAGGCGAGACGACGACGACGCCGCCGGCGCAACAGCGCACCAAAGCACAAACAACGCGCACCGCGGACTTCAACTTCGGCACCGACCCCGGGAATTGCGTAAGACCGCGCGGCCCCCCAAAGAAGCCTCTGGACGGGAAGCCGTCCAGGAAGGGATTTGTTTGCTATCTCCCTTCCAGTGCCACGGCGACAAAACACTGTTTTAAAATGGCCGAACAACATTTCACCAAAGCTCCACGCCCCGTTTCTCCCCGGCGAACTTTCGAAAACCAACCTAAATATTGATCTCATCGAAGCTCCACAAAGGACATCACCCATCTCGCTGCGTGACCCCTGGAAGACAGTGCTGCGGTCCAAAACGCGCGCACGGGTACCTTGCCCAGACCACAGAAACGCTGCTTTCTAACGCTCACAAGCAAGACCCCCCACGACAAACGTATGCATCTGGCTGGCCATTTCTTCTCTTATTTCTCCTCGAGAGCAGAGCAGGCCGCGCACGTGTGCGCCCAACGCGCCAGGCGCGAGGAGGAGGAGGAGGAAGGAGGATAAGGAGGAGGATGAGGAGGAGGAGGAGGAAGAGGAGGGGGAGTCACAGAGGAGGAAGGAGGAGGAGGAGGAGGAGGAGGAGGAGGATCCCGCGCCATAGAGGGGCGCACCGTCCTGGTTGTCTATGCAGCGTCGCGGGCACCGCCTGAGCGGCTCTCGCCTGATGCTGGGCCTGGCCTCATCGGCGCGCCGCCGGCGTAGCTGCAGGAGTCGTTGAAGCCGTCGGCCACGGACGCGTCGGCGACGGCGCCGTCCAGAAGTAAGGCAAGATGGTCATCCGCTGGTGCATGAAGAGACGCCTCGGCCATCTGCTCCGCGAAGGTGTTCACCTCGTCACCCACCAGCTGCATGTGGTGCAGGAGCTCCGCGTCTTGGTCCTCAGCATCTATCACTAGCATCCTCTCTCCGCGTTCGTGCATGTAGTACGTCACCAGCTGCTTGAAGCCACCCGCTGGCGTGAGCGGGAGGTCATCAACCCCCTGCAAGATTGAGGAAGACCACCGGTGCCCCTTACCACAGCCGAAGGAGGAGGAGGAGGAGGAGGAAGCCAGGAAAGAAGGACGCGGAGGAGCGAGAGGAGAAGGAGAAGGAGGAGAAGGAGACAGAGCAGTCACCAATAAGGAGGAGGAGGAGGAAGACGACGACGACGACGACGACGACGACGACGACGACGACGAGGACGAGAACAACGACCAGGACGAGGACGAGGGTAAGGGACGACGACCACAACGACGGACACGAGGACCACGACCACAACCGCGACAACGAGGGGGGAGGATGAGGGCGAAGGAGGGGAGGGGGGGAGGAGAGAGGAAGAAGAGGGTGGTGGGTTCTTCTTTGGACGCCTTGAAAGGCTTCAAATGATTTGGGGGTGCTCTAGGGTGGCTCCTGTCTGAGCCTCGAGCAATGGTTTGAGCAGTGAAATTGATATGTATCGCTAATTACGCGATGGCTGTAATTCCTGTAATTCCTCCGCCTCCTCTGCCTTCTCCACCTCCACCTGCCCCTTCTCCTCCCCAACCCCTTCCTCCTCCTCCTCCCCCCTCCTCCCCCTCCTACTCTTCCTCCTCCCCCTGCCCGACCTCCATCCCTCTTCCGCGTAACAAAAAAAGCCTGGCGAAGGACCCAACCAGATGCAGCTGCGAGTACAGCAAGGCAGGTGGAAATTAAGGGGGGCGCCAGCAAGAAGCCTATCGGCAAATGGTCACTCCCAGACGTCCGACGCTGGGACTCTTGTTCGAGCGCGGCCACAAAAGGTCCCGACCCCTCCCCTGGGGCCAACTTTTCACCCAGGATCCATTTGGATGACACCTGGGCTCGGAAGCGGGCCCCGTTTGCGAGGCGGGGATATATCCAGATCCACCGCCTGGGAACCGACGTCCTGAGGCGCCCCAGCGGGCGGTGGACATGGACATCTGTGGGCCCCCGGGGACCCGAATATATGCACATATCCACCGCCTGCCGAGGTCCCCGAAAACTGATCCTCCAGGCGGTGGTCATGTATACATTCCCACCTTGGGCCGTTGCGCGTAGCCTTGTGGATGCCACGACAATGGACACCTTAACAGTCCTATCATTGAAATAAAAACGTGTTTAAAATGTCGGAAACTGTTCTAAACATGTTTGAAGCATAAATTCCCATGTCCAAGACATGGTGAAAACATGTTTTAGACATCTGGGAATTGCTTGGCAGCATGCTTCCCCTCCACTGATCGTCATCCACAAGCGCAGCCTATCCTGTAGGGGGGGGGGGGGGGCGCGCACGGCACGAGGCCGGCGGCGCGCGCGGGATCTCGTCTGCACTCCCGCGGGGAGCCCGCCCGGCTCCCGCAGCAGCAGCAGGCCCAGATCCGCTTCGGCGGCCACCTGGGGGGGGGGGGGGCGCGGCCCGCCCCGCCGTGCCCCGGCCTCGGGGGGAGGGGGGGGGCGCGGCGCGAGGCGCAAGATGGGACAGGAGGACGAGGGAAGGGGAGGAGGGGTGGAGGAGGACGCAGGAGGGCGAGTGGAGGCAGGAGGGACGAGGAGGAGGAGGAGGAGGAGGAGGAGGAGGAGGAGGAGGCGGGAGGAGGGAGGAGGGAGGAGGGAGGGAGGAGGGGGAGGAGGAGGGAGGAGGAGGCGAAGGAGGAAGAGACACAAGGAGGAGGATGCAGGAGGAAGTGGAGGAAGGAGGAAACGGATAAGGGAGGAGGAGGAGGAGGAGGAGGAGGAGGAGGAGCGGAAGAGGTTTGAGGGCAGCCCTGGGCACCCTGCGCATCGGCTCGCTGTCCCATCGGAGCCATGCGCCAGGCAGCACCCAGCCAAAATGGCTTCGATGGCAAAGAAGCAGTGGCAGGAAGCAGGAACCAGAAGAGGACAGAGGAGGGGGGAGAGGAGGAAAAAGAGGAGGAGGAGGAGGAGGAATTTTGAGGAGGGGGGGACGAGGAGCGGATAAGGACATTCATGGAGGAGGAGGAGGAGGACGACGACGACGACGACGACGACGACGACAACGACAACGACGATCACGACGACGAAGACGACGAAGACGACGAAGACGACGAAGACGACGACGAGGAGGAAAAGGAAGATGAGCAGTGCCTTTTGGGGCCAGCATCCGCCACTGCTCAGGCGGCAAGATCTCAGTGGGCATCCACGTAGACGACGAGCGGAAGCATCAACAGACAGACGGACAGACAGGCCCGCATTCTGGCCCCGGGGGGGCGGTCCTCTAGAGGGCAGGCGAAAGCGACACGCAGTCCCACACCTTGGAGGAGACCATGCACTGTCACTGCATTGTCACAACAGGAAAAACAAGACATCGTGTGAAACAAAAAACTACTCCTTCGGCACAAATCCTTCTTCAAGATCGTTCCAAAGATCGCGTTGCACCGCACAGCGTTGCCATGAGCTGGGCGTCACTGTGGGCGAAGGCAGGGAGGGGGAGGGCGCACGCCTCAGATCCCACCGTCTGCGAGCAGGGCCTGGCAGAAGCTGCCGCGCCTGGCCGCCCGGGGCGCGGCAAGCTGCTCTCAGAACTGCTCCACCGCGCAGCCGCTGGGCACGAGAGCCCGCAGGCCCTCCACGAACCCCTCTTCGGCGGCGCGCCGAGGGGCGATGCGAGAGGGGGGCGGGCCTCCTCCGGCCCTCTGGCCTTCCGGGGTGCCCCACGTGGCTCCCGAGACGGCTCAGAAGGCTCCTCGGGAGGCCAGAGGCCTGCGGAGCCTACCGCGAGGCCCCGCCCCCTCTGCCTTCCCCCCTCCGCGTGCCGCCGGCCTTTGGGTTGTCCAGGAACATCTGGTGCCCAGAGTTCTGCAGCAAGAGCACGGGTATCTTCCTCTGGCTGGACCGGGCAGCCTTCTCGGAGATCAGCCTGGCTGCGCGCGACGGTATCGTCCATCCAGCTTCCGTCCATACCTCCCTCCCTCTATCCATCCCTTCACTTACTATTATTATTCGCAACCCTCTTGCGTTGGGTTCTGGTTTTGAATAGAGCACTGCTCGCGCGTCTCCTTCCTTCCCGCCCCCTCCCTCTCTTCCCCCCTGCCTGCCTTTGACATCGCCATCCCTGGGGGGCTGCGATCTGCGAGACTGTCGCCACTTTCGAGGCCTGCTGGGGGGCCCAGCACAGTGGGTACTCACCGCAGATTCAAATTAGACCTCGCCATCCCTGGGGGGTGCGATCTGCGAAACTGTCGCCACTTTCGAAGCCTGCTGGGGGGCCCAGCACAGTGGGTACTCACCGCAGATTCAAATTAGACCTCGCAATCCCTGGGGGGCTGCGATCTGCGAAACTGTCGCCACTTTCGAGGCCTGCTGGGGGGCCCAGCACAGGGGGTACTCACCGCAGATTCAAATTACACCTCGCCATCCCTGGGGGGCTGCGATCTGCGAAACTGTCGCCATTTTCGAAGCATGCTGGGGGGCCCAGCACAGTGGGTACTCACCGCAGATTCAAATTAGACCTCGCCATCCCTGGGGGGCTGCGATCTGCGAAACTGTCGCCACTTTCGAAGTTTGCTGGAGGGCCCAGCACAGTGGGTACTCACCGCAGATTCAAATGTCGCCACTTTCGAGGCCTGCTGGGGGGCCCCAGCACAGTGGGTACTCACCGCAAATTCAAATTAAACCTCGCCATCCCTGGGGGCTGCGATCTGCGAAACTGTCGCCACTTTCGAGGCCTGCTGGGGGGCCCAGCACAGTGGGTGCTCACCGCAGATTCAAACTAGACCTCGCCATCCCTGGGGGGCTGCGATCTGCGAAACTGTCGCCACTTTCGAGGCCTGCTGGGGGCCCAGCTTAGTGGGTACTCACCGCAGGTTCAAATTACACCTCGCCATCCCTGGGGGGCTGCAATTTGCGAAACTGTCGCCACTTTCGAGGCCTGCTGGGGGGCCCAGCACAGTGGGTACTCACCGCAGATTCAAATTAGACCTCGCCATCCCTGGGGGGGCTGCGATCTGCGAAACTGTCGCCACTTTCTAAGATTGTTGGGGGGGCCAGCACAGTGGGTACTCACCGCAGATTCAATTTAAACCTCGCCATCCCTGGGGGGCTGCGATCTGCGAAACTGTCGCCACGTTCGAGGCTTGCTGGGGGGGCCCAGCACAGTGGGTACTCACCGCAAATTCAAATTAGACCTCGCCATCCCTGGGGGGCTGCGATCTGCGAAACTGTCGCCACTTTCGAGGCCTGCTGGGGGGCCCAGCACAGTCGGTACTCACCGCAGATTCAAATTAGACCTCGCAATCCCTGGGGGGCTGCGATCTGCGATACTGTCGCCACTTTCGAGGCCTGCTGGGGGGCCCAGCACAGTGGGTACCCACCGCAGGTTCAAATTAGACCTCGCCATCCCTGGGGGGCTGCGATCTGCGAAACTGTCGCCACCTTCGAGGCCTGCTGGGGGGCCCAGCACAGTGGGTACTCACCGCAGATTCAAATTAGACCTCGCCATCCCTGGGGGGCTGCGACCTGCGAAACTGTCGCCACTTTCGAGACTTGCTGGGGGGGCCAGCACACTGGGTATTCACAGCAAATTCAAATTAAACCTCGCCGTCCCTGGGGGGCCGCAATCTGCGAAACTGTCGCCACTTTCGAGGCCTGCTGGGGGGCCCAGCACAGTGGGTACCCACCGCAAATTCAAACTAGACCTCGCCACCACTGGGGGGCTGCGACCTGCGAAACTGTCGCCACTTTCGAGGCCTGCTGGGGGGCCCAGCACAGTGGGTACCCACCGCAGATTCAAATTTCACCTCGCCATCCCTGGGGGGCTGCGATCTGCGAAACTGTCGCCACTTTCGAGGCCTGCTGGGGGGCCCAGCACAGTGGGTACTCACCGCAGATTCAAATTAAACCTCGCCATTCCCTGGGGGGCTGCGATCTGCGAAACTGCAATGGGTACCCACCGCAGATTTCAAATTAGACCTCGCCATCCCTGGGGGGCTGCGATCTGCGAAACTGTCGCCACTTTCGAAGCTTGCTGGGGGGCCCAGCACAGTGGGCCACCGCAGATTCAAATTAGACCTCGCCATCCCTGGGGGGCTGCGATCTGCGAAACTGTCGCCACTTTCGAGGCCTGCTGGGGGGCCCAGCACAGTGAGGGCTCACCGCGGATTCAAATTAAACCTCGCCATCCCTGGGGGGCTGCGATCTGCGAAACTGTCGCCACTTTCGAGGCCTGCTGGGGGGCCCAGCACAGTGGGTACCCACCGCAAATTCAAATTAAACCTCGCCACCCCTGGTGGGCTGCGATCTGCGAAACTGTCGCCACTTTCGAGGCCTGCTGGGGGGCCCAGCACAGGGGGTACCCACCGCAGGTTCAAATTAGACCTCGCCATCCCTGGGGGGCTGCGATCTGCGAAACTGTCGCCACTTTCGAGGCCTGCTGGGGTGCCCAGCGCAGTGGGTACTCACCGCAAGTTCAACTTAGACCTCGCCGTCCCTGGGGGTCTGCGATCTGCGAAACTGCCACCACGTTCGATGCCTGCTGGGGGGGGGGGGGGCAGCACAGTGACGCCACGCGCTGACCGAAATTAGACCTCGCCGCCCCTGGGGGTCCGCGATCTGCGAGGTGTCGCCACTTTCGAAGGCTGCCGGTGGTTCCTGCGGAGTGATGCACCGCGCGGACCTGAGCGGGACCTCGCCGTCCCTGGGGGGCTGCGATCTGCGAAACTGTCGCCACTTTCGAGTGCTGCTGGTGGGTCCAGCTGGGCGAGGCACCGCGCGGACCTGAGCGGGACCTCGCCGTCCCTGGGGGGCTGCGATCTGCGACATTGCTGCCACTTTCGATGGCTGCTGGTGGGTCCTGCGGAATGAGGCACCTCGCGGGCCTGAGCGGGACCTCGCCGTCCTTGGGGGGCTGCGGTCTGCGAAAGTGTCGCCATGTTCGATGGCTGCTGGCGGGCCCAGCGGAGTGAGGCACCGCGCGGGCCTGAGCGGGACTTCGCCGTCCTTGGGGGGCTGCGATCTGCGAAACCGTCGCCGCTTTCGAGGGCTGCTGGTGGGTCCTGCGGAGCGAGGCACCGCGCGGACCTGAGCGGGACCTCGCCGTCCTTGGGGGGCTGCGGTCTGCGAAACCGTCGCCGTTTTCGGGGGCTGCTGGTGGGTCCTGCGGAGTGAGGCACCGCGCGGACCTGAGCGGGACCTCGCCGTCCTTGGGGGGGGGCTGCGATACGCGACATGCCGCCATTTTCAATGGCTGCTTGCGGTTCCTGCGGAATGCGGCACCGCGCGGGCCTGCGCGGGACCTCCGTCCCTGGGGGGCTGCGATCTGCGAAAATGTAGTCATGTTCGAGGGTTGCTGGTGGTTCCTGCGGAGTGATGTGAGGCACCGAGCGGATCTGAGCGGGATCTCGCCGTCCTTGGGGGGTTGCGATCTGCGAAATTGTCGCCACTTTCGAGGGCTGCTGGTGGGTCCAGCGGAGCGAGGCACCAGGCAGATCTGAGCGGGACGTCGCAATCCCTGGGGGGCTGCGAGCCTAACGAATGCCGCCTGCACAAGTATATGCGCCCATGTCACGTCATCACCTCCGCAAAACGTCTTCCAAGCTACTCATGCCCCGTGTTGCGCAGGGGTTGGGTACGTCGCCAGGGTAATCCTTTGTTTTCTACGATCACCATTACTATCTAAAACGTCTTCGTACGATCATTCGTATCAATATTATCCGTATCAAAAGTAAAAGTGTTGTTCTTCGTACGTGTGTTAATGGTATTAGTAAAAGTACATGTGTCATATATATACACGATTACTGGCATTTCGAACACGTTTACTATTGATATTATGAGTAGTAGTAGTAGCAGGTCGTCGTAGTAGTAGTAGTAGTTGTTGTAGTAGTAGTAGTAGCAGTAGTAGCAGTAGTGGTGGTAGTAGTAGTGGTAGTAGTAGTAGCGGTAGTAGTAGTAGCCGTGATTGAAAAAGTAATAGTAGTAGTAGCAGTAGTAGCAGTAGTAACAGTAGTAGTAGTAGCAGCAGCAGCAGTAGTAGTAGTAGTAGTAGTGGTGGTAGTAGTAGTAGTAGTCGTCGTCGTCGTCGTCGTCGTCGTCGTAGTAGCAGTAGTGGCAGTAGTAGCAGTAGCAGTAGTAGTAGTAGTAGTAGTAGTAGTAGTTGTTGTAGTAGTAGTAGTAGTAGTAGTAGTAGTTGTAGTAGTAGTAGTAGTAGTAGTAGTGGTAGTAGTAGTAGTAGCAGCAGCAGCAGCAGTAGTAGCAGTAGTAGCAGGAGTAGTAGTAGTAGTAGAAGTAGTAGTAGTAGTAGTATTAGCAGTAGCAGTAGTAGTGGTAGAAGAAGAAGAAATAGCAGCAGCAGTAGTAGTAGTAGTAGTAGTAGCAGTAGTAGTAGTAGTAGTAGTAGTGGTAGTGGTAGTGGTAGTGGTAGTAGTAGTAGTAGTAGTAGTAGTAGTAGTAGTAGTAGTAGTTAGTAGTAGTAGTAGTAGTAGTAGTAGTAGTAGTAGTAGTAGTAGTTAGTAGGAGTAGTAGTAGTAGTAGTAGTAGTAGTAGTAGTAGTAGTAGTAGTAGTAGTAGTAGTAGTAGTAGTAGTAGTAGTAGTAGTAGTAGTAGTAGCCGTAGCAGTAGTAGTAGTAGTAGTACTCACCGCAAGTTCAACTTAGACCTCGCCGTCCCTGGGGGTCTGCGATCTGCGAAACTGCCACCACGTTCGATGCCTGCTGGGGGGGGGGGGCAGCACAGTGACGCCACGCGCTGACCGAAATTAGACCTCGCCGCCCCTGGGGGTCCGCGATCTGCGAGGTGTCGCCACTTTCGAAGGCTGCTGGTGGCTCCTGCGGAGTGATGCACCGCGCGGACCTGAGCGGGACCTCGCCGTCCCTGGGGGGCTGCGATCTGCGAAACTGTCGCCACTTTCGAGTGCTGCTGGTGGGTCCAGCTGGGCGAGGCACCGCGCGGACCTGAGCGGGACCTCGCCGTCCCTGGGGGGCTGCGATCTGCGACATTGCTGCCACTTTCGATGGCTGCTGGTGGGTCCTGCGGAATGAGGCACCTCGCGGGCCTGAGCGGGACCTCGCCGTCCTTGGGGGGCTGCGGTCTGCGAAAGTGTCGCCATTTTCGATGGCTGCTGGCGGGCCCAGCGGAGTGAGGCACCGCGCGGGCCTGAGCGGGACTTCGCCGTCCTTGGGGGGCTGCGATCTGCGAAACCGTCGCCGCTTTCGAGGGCTGCTGGTGGGTCCTGCGGAGCGAGGCACCGCGCGGACCTGAGCGGGACCTCGCCGTCCTTGGGGGGCTGCGGTCTGCGAAACCGTCGCCGTTTTCGGGGGCTGCTGGTGGGTCCTGCGGAGTGAGGCACCGCGCGGACCTGAGCGGGACCTCGCCGTCCTTGGGGGGGGGCTGCGATACGCGACATGCCGCCATTTTCAATGGCTGCTTGCGGTTCCTGCGGAATGCGGCACCGCGCGGGCCTGCGCGGGACCTCCGTCCCGGGGGGGCTGCGATCTGCGAAAATGTAGTCATGTTCGAGGGCTGCTGGTGGTTCCTGCGGAGTGATGTGAGGCACCGAGCGGATCTGAGCGGAATCTCGCCGTCCTTGGGGGGTTGCGATCTGCGAAATTGTCGCCACTTTCGAGGGCTGCTGGTGGGTCCAGCGGAGCGAGGCACCAGGCAGATCTGAGCGGGACGTCGCAATCCCTGGGGGGCTGCGAGCCTAACGAATGCCGCCTGCACAAGTATATGCGCCCATGTCACGTCATCACCTCCGCAAAACGTCTTCCAAGCTACTCATGCCCCGTGTTGCGCAGGGGTTGGGTACGTCGCCAGGGTAATCCTTTGTTTTCTACGATCACCATTACTATCTAAAACGTCTTCGTACGATCATTCGTATCAATATTATCCGTATCAAAAGTAAAAGTGTTGTTCTTCGTACGTGTGTTAATGGTATTAGTAAAAGTACATGTGTCATATATATATATATATACACGATTACTGGCATTTCGAACACGTTTACTATTGATATTATGAGTAGTAGTAGTAGTAGTAGCATGCCGTCGTAGTAGTAGTAGTAGTTGTTGTAGTAGTAGTAGCAGTAGTAGCAGTAGTGGTGGTAGTAGTAGTGGTAGTAGTAGTAGCGGTAGTAGTAGTAGCCGTGATTGAAAAAGTAATAGTAGTAGTAGCAGTAGTAGCAGTAGTAACAGTAAGTAGTAGTAGCAGCAGCAGCAGTAGTAGTAGTAGTTAGTAGTGGTGTAGTAGTATAGTGTCGTAGTCGTGTCGTCGTTCGTCGTAGGTAGTCGCAGTAGTGGCAGTAGTAGCAGTAGCAGTAGTAGTAGTAGTCGTTAGTAGTAGTAGTTGTTGTAGTAGTAGTAGTAGTAGTAGTCGTAGTTGTAGTAGTCGTAGTAGTAGTAGTAGTGGTAGTAGTATGTAGTAGCGCAGCAGCTGCAGTAGTAGCCGTAGTAGCAGGAGTAGTAGTAGTAGTCGAAAGTAGTAGTCAGTTAGTAGTATTAGAGTAGCAGTAGTAGTGAGTAGAAGAAGAAGCTAGCAGCGCGTGTAGTAGTAGTAAGTGTAGCAAGTTGTAGTAGTAGTCGTAGTAGTAATGGTAGATGGTAGTGGTAGTGGTAGTAGTAGTAGTATTATAGTAGTAGTAGTAGTAGTAGTAGTAGTAGTAGTAGTAGTAGTCAGTAGTAGTAGTAGTCAGTAGTAGTAGTAGTCAGTAGTAGTAGTAGTAGTAGTAGTAGTAGTAGTAGTAGTAGTAGTAGTAGTAGTAGTAGTAGTAGTAGTAGTAGCCGTAGCAGTAGTAGTAGTAGTAGTACTCACCGCAAGTTCAACTTAGACCTCGCCGTCCCTGGGGGTCTGCGATCTGCGAAACTGCCACCACGTTCGATGCCTGCTGGGGGGGGGGGGCAGCACAGTGACGCCACGCGCTGACCGAAATTAGACCTCGCCGCCCCTGGGGGTCCGCGATCTGCGAGGTGTCGCCACTTTCGAAGGCTGCTGGTGGCTCCTGCGGAGTGATGCACCGCGCGGACCTGAGCGGGACCTCGCCGTCCCTGGGGGGCTGCGATCTGCGAAACTGTCGCCACTTTCGAGTGCTGCTGGTGGGTCCAGCTGGGCGAGGCACCGCGCGGACCTGAGCGGGACCTCGCCGTCCCTGGGGGGCTGCGATCTGCGACATTGCTGCCACTTTCGATGGCTGCTGGTGGGTCCTGCGGAATGAGGCACCTCGCGGGCCTGAGCGGGACCTCGCCGTCCTTGGGGGGCTGCGGTCTGCGAAAGTGTCGCCATTTTCGATGGCTGCTGGCGGGCCCAGCGGAGTGAGGCACCGCGCGGGCCTGAGCGGGACTTCGCCGTCCTTGGGGGGCTGCGATCTGCGAAACCGTCGCCGCTTTCGAGGGCTGCTGGTGGGTCCTGCGGAGCGAGGCACCGCGCGGACCTGAGCGGGACCTCGCCGTCCTTGGGGGGCTGCGGTCTGCGAAACCGTCGCCGTTTTCGGGGGCTGCTGGTGGGTCCTGCGGAGTGAGGCCCGCGCGGACCTGAGCGGGACTCGCCGTCCTTGGGGGGGGGGCTGCGATACGCGAATGCCGCATTTTCAATGTGCTTGCGGTTTTCCTGCGGAATGCGGCACCGCGCGGGCCTGTTTTCGCGGGGACCTCGCCCTGGGGGGCTGCTGATCTGCAAAAGTGTAGTCATGTTCTGAGGGCTGGCGCAGGGTCTGCGGGAGTGATGTGATTGACCGAGCGATTGCAGTCCAATCTCGCCCGTCCTTGGGGGTTGCGATCTGCGAAATTGTCGCCACTTTCGAGGGCTGCTGGTGGGTCCAGCGGAGCGAGGCACCAGGCAGATCTGAGCGGGACGTCGCAATCCCTGGGGGGCTGCGAGCCTAACGAATGCCGCCTGCACAAGTATATGCGCCCATGTCACGTCATCACCTCCGCAAAACGTCTTCCAAGCTACTCATGCCCCGTGTTGCGCAGGGGTTGGGTACGTCGCCAGGGTAATCCTTTGTTTTCTACGATCACCATTACTATCTAAAACGTCTTCGTACGATCATTCGTATCAATATTATCCGTATCAAAAGTAAAAGTGTTGTTCTTCGTACGTGTGTTAATGGTATTAGTAAAAGTACATGTGTCATATATATACACGATTACTGGCATTTCGAACACGTTTACTATTGATATTATGAGTAGTAGTAGTAGCAGGTCGTCGTAGTAGTAGTAGTAGTTGTTGTAGTAGTAGTAGTAGCAGTAGTAGCAGTAGTGGTGGTAGTAGTAGTGGTAGTAGTAGTAGCGGTAGTAGTAGTAGCCGTGATTGAAAAAGTAATAGTAGTAGTAGCAGTAGTAGCAGTAGTAACAGTAGTAGTAGTAGCAGCAGCAGCAGTAGTAGTAGTAGTAGTAGTGGTGGTAGTAGTAGTAGTAGTCGTCGTCGTCGTCGTCGTCGTCGTCGTAGTAGCAGTAGTGGCAGTAGTAGCAGTAGCAGTAGTAGTAGTAGTAGTAGTAGTAGTAGTTGTTGTAGTAGTAGTAGTAGTAGTAGTAGTAGTTGTAGTAGTAGTAGTTAGCGCAGCAGCCGTAGTTTAGTAGCGAAGCAGGAGTAGTAGTAGTAGTAGTAGTAGTAGTAGTAGTAGTAGTAGTAGTAGTAGTAGTAGTATTAGCAGTAGCAGTAGTAGTGGTAGAAGAAGAAGAAATAGCAGCACCAGTAGTAGTAGTAGTAGTAGCAGTAGTAGTAGTAGTAGTAGTAGTAGTAGTGGTAGTGGTAGTGGTAGTGGTAGTGGTAGTAGTAGTAGTAGTAGTAGTAGTAGTAGTAGTAGTAGTAGTAGTAGTAGTAGTAGTAGCCGTAGCAGTAGTAGTAGTAGTAGTAGTACTACTACTACTACTGCTGCTACTACTACTACTACTACTACTACTACTACCGCTACTACTAGTAGCAGTAGTAGTAGTAGCAATAGTTTTATTCGTCATGTTCTTCTCCTTTTTCCTCCTCCTCCTCCTCCTTCTCCTCCTCGTCCTCCACCTCCGCCTCCGCCTCCTCCTCCTTATGGTCCTCGTCCTCTGCCTCCGTCTCCTCCTCCTCCTCCTCCTCGTCCTCCCCCACCTCGTCATCGTCATCATCATCAGCATCATCAGCATCAGCGCCAGCAGCAGCATCATCATCATCATCAGCATCATCAGCATCATCAGCATCATCAGCATCAGCATCATCATCAGCATCATCATCACCAGATTCAGCATCATAATCATCAGCATCATCATCATGCTCATGAACAACTCCATCATCATCACCATCACCATCACCATCATCAGCATCATCATCAGCATCAGCATCAGCATCATCACCAGCATCATCAGCAGCATCATCACGATCATCATCAGTATTATCAGCTATCGTCATTATCCGCCTCCTCCTCCTGATCATCCTCCTTCGTTTCCTCCTTCTTGCCCTTCTCTTCCTTCTTGTCCTTCTCCTCTCCTCCTCCTCCTCCTCCTCCTTCTGCCTACCCCCGTCCCCGACCTCCCTCCCTGCCTCCTTTCCTTCCTCCCTATCCTCCCTCCTTCCTTCTCCCTCTACTCCAATCCCTCCCTCCCTTCCCACCCCCCACCCCTCCAACCCCCACTCCCCACCCCTGGCCTCCCTGGCCTACACTCGCTGCCTACACTCGCTGCCCTCCCTCTCTCTGCGTCGCGCCCCCAGCAAGAGCTGGTCCCTGAACCTCTACTGAGCACCATCCTGACCCGAGGTTCGAGCCGCCTCTAGCCGTGGCGACCGCCAAGAAAAAGGGGAGGTGGAGGAAGCAAGGAGGATACTACTAGAACACACCAACAATATCACTATCAATAATCACGCTTAATCTGAATACTACAGTGCGAATGATAATACGATTAAAAACAATAGTAAGAACACGAAGACAGAATAGTCTTAAAATAATCCGCCAGCCCCCTTGTGGGGCCACCAGACTGTAGGCCTAAGGTTCGCAGTTTCCTGTACCAGTTGCAGCTTCCAGTTTCCACTGTTACAGTTCTGCTTTTTGCTGCTGACTGTTCCTTGTTACAGTTATGTTTCTTGCTGCTTCCTGTTCCTTGTCGATGGACCGAGCGCGGGGGGGAGGCCCAAAACGCACATTTCTACAACGCCCTGAGCGCGTGCTCTGAATTGCTGAGGTGGGTAAAAATTTAACCCCTCACGCAGATCGACGGGGTCAGGGTCCAAAAACACAGGGGATTTACCACATGTCTGAAATTGGGTAGCACCCCTCACGCAGATCGGCGGGGTCAGGATCCAAAAACACTAGGGATTTGCCACAGTTCTAAAATATGCTGACACCTCTCACGCAGATCGGCGGGGTCAGGGTCCAAAAACACGAGGGATTTGCCACAGGTCTAACATTCGGTGGCACTCAGGCCAGCAGCTCTGCTGCAGGCCCCACACGCCAGCTCGCGCCATCCCGGCACCGGCACCGACCTGGCGGCGGAGAGGGGCAGAGCGGACGGCCCCCACGGAGGACGCGCGCGCAGGACTCCCGGGACGGCAGAGCGAGAACACGCCCGCCAGCAGAAGGCCAAGGCGGCGCACACGAGCCCAGCGACTGGCCACCGCGACAGGGGAGCCTCCCCAGGCGACGCGCGCGCGCCCAGACCGTCCCGCCCTGGCACCGCGCCCGAGAGACAGGACCCCGCTCACCGACGCCGGGTACAGGAAACTGCGAACCGCCCGTAATAAAAGGGAGGGGGTCTGGACCCTCCAAGACAAGCCATTTCAGACCTCCCCCGTGGGAGAACCCTCCAAAACATCGTCCCCAGACCTCCAAGGCCCTCCAAGATAGCGTGGAAGAGACCCCCCCCCGAAATGAAACCCCCCTCCCTGTATTACGAAATCTGGAGTACACGCGCCACCACGACCCCAACGACTGTCTCTACATCAAGGCTCGCCGGAGCATCCGCTGGCACCGCGACTGGGACCACCAACGGACAGGAAGCGTGGACAGGGGTCGTGAACAGGCTGCACAAGGAATGCGGAGCCACGTTCGCAGAAGGCCCGAACGCTCTCTGCGACGTCGGGGACGGTCGGCCTGGCCGAGGCACCTTCGACACTCCAGGGAAGGACGCCTTCTGCGAAGAGATACTGCTCCAGCTGCGGGGCGAGAACTTTGACATCCACCGTGTCTGCAGCACGCGGGGCCTCTACGTCGACTGGCGCGCCGCCTGGCAGAAGAAGCTGCGACGCAACGAGCAGCAGCAGTGGAGCAAGGGTAAGGGCAAAGGAAAGGGCGAGGACCCCGCGGGAAAAGGCAAAAGACGTGCTGACCCCTCCTGGCCCAACAACGACCAGTCCAGGCAGCGCCTTCCCAACGCCACCGACCCATACCTCTGACGCACACCTTTGTCGCCACCTGGGCGCGCTCACCCCGCTTGATGTCACGACCCTGCAGCCTCCGACCCGAACCCCGAGACACCGCCTGCGCCTGACCCCCCCAGCCAACCGCCAGGGGACGTGCCAAGGGACCTGTCGTTCCCAGGCCGACCCCAGCTGACGTCATCCACTCCTGAGCCACCTGGCGGATCCTGCTGCCGCGCGCCTGCCACCACGGACAGCGTGGCTTCCTCTCTGCTCCCCCTGCCCCGCGCCCGTCCGCAGGCCGCCCACTGGCTGCGCGCTGCCCACCCCAGCGGCGTGCAGACCCAGCGGCCTGCTCCAACTGCACAGTTCATTGCGCCCACTATAGGGGAACAAAAAGTGGCATAAGCATAATTACGCTACCGAGGAACCCCACATACTTATATTATGGCTGGAGTGATGAGAGCTGAAGTGAAGCATGTGAGAATGATGTTGGTGGCCGTTGCCCCGCCGATACCGCTGTGCCCTGGACGTGCAAGGTATTGGGCTTCAGCTGGCGGCGGCACGCGTGAAATGCGGGGACCACCGTCGCTTCAGAGCAGCAGCGTAAGCCTGCCAAGCTTACCTCGCCGCCATTCTGAATCATGTCTTTCTTCAGCGACGAGCACGGAGGCGGCAGCTCGCCCATGGCAATTTTAGGCGGCATGGCTAGCGCGCCTGCGCAACAACCAACTGCGGCCTTCGATTAGGTACCCTGGCGCTTCGAGCTGGCTTGAGCCAGAGTACTTACAGATCTGGATACTGCGCAAACCCATGCAAGTGCAACTGATGGAATGCACCCGCGATACCTGCCCCCTACGCAACCCCCGTGGCGCGGAGAAAATGCCACGCCTGCCACGCCCCGCGACCCTGGGACGGATAGAATCCGCGGTGACGGACCACCCCCTGCGCACCCCCTGCGGAGTGGAGAACACGCCACGCCTGCCACGCCCCGCGACCCTGGGACAGATAGAGAGACCAGTGAGAGACCACCCCCTGCGCACCCTCTCTGGTGTCGAGAAAATGCCACGCCTGCCACGCCCCGCGACCCTGAGACGGATAGAGAGACCAATGAGAAACGACCCTCTGCGCACCCTCTTTGGTGTCGAGAAAGTGCCACGCCTGCCACGCCCCGCGACCCTGAGACATATAGAGAGACCAGTGAGAGACCACCCCTGCGCACCCTCTCTGGTGTCGAGAAAGTGCCACGCTGCCACGCCCCGCCGCGGTCCCTGAAGACGGATAGAGATACCAATGAGAAACGACCCTTTGTGCTTCGTTTATCGGAATGCTCCTTTCTCTCTACCCGGTTTGCTGTCGCAGCAGCCCCCTTCTGCGCACCCTCTCTGGCGTCGAGAAGTGCCACGCTGCAACGCCGCGACCCTGAGACAGATCGATGAGACCAGTGAGAGACCACCCCCTTTGCGCACCCCTCTCGGGCGTCGAGAAAGTTGCCACGCCTGCCACGCCCCGCGACCCTGAGACGGATAGAGAGACCAGTGAGGGACCACCCCCAGCGCACCCTCTCTGGCGTCGAGAAAGTGCCACGCCTGCCACGCACCGCGACCCTGAGACGGATAGAGAGACCAGTGAGAGACCACCCCCTGCGCACCCTCTCTGGTGTCGAGAAAGTGCCACGCCTGCCACGCCCCGCGACCCTGAAACGGATAGAGAGACCAGTGAGACACCACCCCCAGCGCACCCTCTCTGGTGGCGAGAAAGTGCCACGCCTGCCACGCCCCGCGACCCTGAGACGGATATAGAGAGACCAGTGAGAGACCACCCCCTGCGCAGCACCCTCTCTGGTGTCGAGAAAGTGCCACGCCTGCCACGCCCCGCGACCCTGAGACGGATATAGAGAGACCAGTGAGAAACCACCCCCTGCGCACCCTCTCTGGCGTCGAGAAAGTGCCACGCCTGCCACGCCCCGCGACCCTGAGACGGATAGAGAACCGCAGTGAGAGACCACCCCCTGCGCACCCCCTCTTGGCGTCGAGAAAGTGCCACGCCTTGCCACGCCCCGCGACCTGAGACGGATAGATGAGACCAGGTGAGAGGACCACCCCCCCCCCCTGCGCACCCTCTCTGGTGTCGAGAAAGTGCCGCGCCTGCCGCGCCCCGCGACCCTGAGACGGATAGAGAGACCAGTGAGAGACCACCCCCTGCGCACCCTCTCTGGCGTCGAGAAAGTGCCACGCCTGCCACGCCCCGCGACCCTGAGACGGATAGAGAGACCAGTGAGAGACCACCCCCAGCGCACCCTCTCTGGTGGCGAGAAAGTGCCACGCCTGCCACGCCCCGCGACCCTGAGACGGATAGAGAGACAAATGAGAGACCACCCCTTGCGAACCCTCTCTGGCGTCGAGAAAGTGCCACGCCTGCCACGCCCCGCGACCCTGAGACGGATAGGGAGACCAGTGAGAGACCACCCCCTGCGCACCCTCTCTGGTGTCGAGAAAGTGCCACGCCTGCCACGCCCCGCGGCCCTGAGACGGATAGAGAACCGCGGTGAGAGACCACCCCCTGCACGTCTGTGTGCTGTTTGCCTGTTTGCTGCGCGTGCGTGCTGTGTCTGTTTGTGCTGGTAGTGTGTACGGGTGATGTGTGTGTGCTGTGTGTCTGTGTGCTGCGTGTATGGTGGATGTATGTGATGACTGTGATGTCGACTGTGGATGTGCGTCTGCTGCGTGCTCATGCGTCTGCTTGCGTTGCTGTGGGGAACCAGAAAAAGAGAGAGGGAATCATCACACCAGCCCCTGGATGTGTGGAGGGAAGAGGGAAGGAGGGGCAAGGAGGAAGAGGAGAAACGCGGGTGCGACGCGGCAGGGAAATTACGCTACCGAGGAACCCCACATACTTATATTATGGCTGGAGTGATGAGAGCTGAAGTGAAGCATGTGAGAATGATGTTGGTGGCCGTTGCCCCGCCGATACCGCTGTGCCCTGGACGTGCAAGGTATTGGGCCACCAATTTTTCAGCTGGCGGCGGTACGCGTGAAATGCGGGGACCACCGCCGCTTCAGAGCAGCAGCGTAAGCCTGCCAAGCTTACCCCGCCGCCATTCTGAATCATGTCTTTCTTCAGCGACGAGCACGGAGGCGGCAGCTCGCCCATGGCAATTTTAGGCGGCATGGCTAGCGCGCCTGCGCAACAACCAACTGCGGCCTTCGATTAGGTACCCTGGCGCTCCGAGCTGGCTTGAGCCAGAGTACTTACAGACCTGGATACTGCGCACACCCATGCAAGTACAACTGATGGAATGCACCCGCGGTACCTGCCCCCTACGCACCCCCCGTGGCGCGGAGAAAATGCCACGCCTGCCACGCCCCGCGACCCTGGGACGGATAGAATCCGCGGTGACCGACCACACCCTGCGCACCCCCTGTGGAGTGGAGAACATGCCACGCCTGCCACGCCCCGCGACCCTGGGACAGATAGAGAGACCAGTGAGAGACCACCCCCTGCGCACCCCCTCTGGTGTCGAGAAAGTGCCACGCCTGCCACGCCCCGCGACCCTGAGACGGATAGAGAGGCCAATGAGAAACGACCCCCTGCGCACCCTCTATGGTGTCGAGAAAGTGCCACGCCTGCCACGCCCCGCGACCCTGAGACAGATAGAGGGACCAGTGAGAGACCACCCCCTGCGCACCCTCTCTGGTGTTCGAGAAAGTGCCACGCCTGCCACGCCCCGCGATGTCCTGAGCGGATAGGACCAGGAGTGACGAGGACCATCCCTGGGCACCCTCTCTGGTGTCGAGAAGGTGCCACGACCTGCACGCCCGCGACACTGCAGACGGATAGAGGACCAGTGAGAGAATAACCCCTGGCGCACCTCTTTCTGGGTCGAGGAAAGTGCCACCCGCCTGCCACGCCCCGCGACCCTGAGACAGATAGAGAGACCAGTGAGAGACCACCCACTGCGCACCCCCTGTCGAGAAAGTGCCACGCCTGCCACGCCCCGCGACCCTGAGACGGATAGAGAGACCAGTGAGAAACGACCCTCTGCGCACCCTCTCTGGTGTCGAGAAAGTGCCACGCCTGCCACGCCCCGCGACCCTGAGACAGATAGAGAGACCAGTGAGAGACCACCCCCTGCGCACCCTCTCTGGTGTCGAGAAAGTGCCACGCCTGCCACGCCCCGCGACCCTGAGACGGATAGAGAGACCAGTGAGAGACCACACCCTGCGCACCCTCTCTGGTGTCGAGAAAGTGCCACGCCTGCCACGCCCCGCGACCCTGAGACGGATAGAGAGACCAGTGAGAGACCACCCCCTGCGCACCCTCTCTGGTGTCGAGAAAGTGCCACGCCTGCCACGCCCCGCGACCCTGAGACGGATAGAGAGACCAGTGAGAGACCACCCCCTGCGCACCCTCTCTGGTGTCGAGAAAGTGCCACGCCTGCCACGCCCCGCGACCCTGAGACGGATAGAGAGACCAGTGAGAGCCACCCCTGCGCACCCTCTCTGGTGTCGAGAAGTGCCACGCCTGCCACGCCCCGCGACCCTGAGACGGATAGAGAGACCAGTGAGAGACCACCCCCTGCGCACCCTCTCTGGTGTCGAGAAAGTGCCACGCCTGCCACGCCCCGCGACCCTGAGACGGATAGAGAGACCAGTGAGAGACCACCCCCTGCGCACCCTCTCTGGTGTCGAGAAAGTGCCACGCCTGCCACGCCCCGCGACCCTGAGACGGATAGAGAGACCAGTGAGAGACCACCCCCTGCGCACCCTCTCTGGTGTCGAGAAAGTGCCACGCCTGCCACGCCCCGCGACCCTGAGACGGATAGAGAGACCAGTGAGAGACCACCCCCTGCGCACCCTCTCTGGTGTCGAGAAAGTGCCACGCCTGCCACGCCCCGCGACCCTGAGACGGATAGAGAGACCAGTGAGAGACCACCCCCTGCGCACCCTCTCTGGCGTCGAGAAAGTGCCACGCCTGCCACGCCCCGCGACCCTGAGACGGATAGAGAACCGCGGTGAGAGACCACCCCCTGCACGTCTGTGTGCTGTTTGCCTGTTTGCTGCGTGTGCGTGCTGTGTCTGTTTGTGCTGGTATTGTGTACGGGTGCTGTTTGTGTGCTGTGTGTCTGTGTGCTGCGTGTATGGTGGATGTATGTGATGACTGTGATGTCGACTGTGGATGTGTGTCTGCTGTGTGCTCATGTGTCTGCTTGTGCTGATGTGGGGAACCAGAAAAAGAGAGAGGGAATCATCACACCAGCCCCTGGATGTGTGGAGGGAAGAGGGAAGGAGGGGTGAGGAGGAAGAGGAGAAACGCGGGTGCGACGCGGCAGGGAAAGAAAACCATAACCCCACTATGCATGTGGGGAAAAATAAATCAATGGATGGTTTGAAATGGGACCGATCAAGAGATCGATAAGGAAATCGACCAAGAACCCGGGAACCCGGGAACCGGGAACCCACCGAAATCGGCCCGGAACCGATAACCAAGAACCTGGAACCTGGAACCAGGAACCCAGCCGGCCACTAAAATCGGCGGGAAACTGTCGCCAAATCTTTCAAATTCCGCTAGGACCCCTTCAGTGCAATCACTGATTGGGGAAAAACTGCATAAACATAAACGTTTGACTGTCGACGCGGATCTACACCAGAGGGCGGCGCCGGAGGCGACGCCACGGGGACCCAGGCGCAGATCCAATAAATCCACGGGGACTGTCGAGACTTCATGTTCAGGCCGTTTTTTGTTCTTCGACTCTTGGCCGCCCAGAGATCCGATGTCCTGATTTTTTCGGAGCGATTTTTCATCCTGACTCGTTGCTTGACGGGCCCAGGGCCCGGCGAGGGCCCCCAAAGGCCGAAAACTGGGCCTCTTGGCCGCCGCGGGGGGGTCTGGGACGATGGGCCCCGCCGGGCTCGGCGAAGGCGTGCACGCAGCTGGCGCCCTGCCAGCCTCGTCGGCGTCCTCGGCGTCGTCGGCGTCGTCGTCGTCGTCGTCGGCGTCGTCGGCGTCGTCGTCGTCGGCGTCGTCGGCGTCGGCGTCGTCGGCGTCGTCGTCGCAAGCGTACATGCAGCTGGCGCCCGGCCAGCCTTGGGCCCGCCCGCGACCGCGCGGCCCGGGGCGCCGACGGCGCGGAAGCCATCCAGGATCCCCTCGAGCAGCTCTCGCGCGTCCTCCTTGGGGCAGGGCGGAGCGAAGGACGGGATGGAGCCCAGACCCCCTCGAGTCATGAACAAAATCACGACGAGCGGCTTTTCGCTAACTTTCGAGCTCTGGGAGCCCGTACTGGGCCTCGGGACCTTCTCAAAAAGTTAGGATTAAAAGCTGGTCCTGGGAAATGGGTCCTGATTTTTGTTGGAGGGCCGACGTTACGGGGGGGACAAAAACATGAGGGGAAGGGGGGACGGGGGGAGGGGAGGGTCGACAGGCGAACAGTGAAATTTCTCGAGGCGATCCAGGAAAATTCTAGAGGCGAACGAAGATGTGATTCCTCACGAACCAAGAAATGGTTGGGGGTCCAAAGGCGAACCAGGACAGTTCCTTCGTGGAACGAGGAAATCATCGAACGCGCACCAGGAACAAAAAAAAACAGGAAGTCTGCTGAGCGAGAATACGCCGACGAGGCCACTTCGGAACCCATCCAGCCTGTCAACCAACGAAAAACCGGCCGAGCAAACCCAAAGTAGAACACCCTGATGACTTAGGATCTCTAAGCGCCCCTCCGATGAGGCTGCGACGTTGTTTCTCAATGGGCTACGATATCACCCTCCTCGTCCACTTTCTCCTCCTCATCCTCCTCCTCCTCACCTCCTCCACCCCCTGGGTCGGGCTGCCGGGAGCCTTCAAGTCGGAAAAGGACGCAGCGTCATCGTCTCTGGATGACGTGGTGAGTTTGCACGAGAGGCTAGGATAGATCACCTATCGTTTGCGCATGGCTGCTGAGGTTACGCGAAATTTTAACAATAGATCACCTTCCTGCTCCCCCACATTCTCCTCCTCCCCCTCCTCCTCCTCATCCTCCAGGCAGATATCCGGCTGCTCCGATGTGTTCTATGCGTGGGCCCCAGAGGTCTGGACCACTTCTCCCCAGGGCCAGTTCTGCGCCCCGAATCGTTCCTGGACGGCCCCGAGGCCTGGCGAGGGCCCGGGAGGCCGAAAACGCCCCCCCAAACCGCCGCTCTAAATATGTTTGTTGGAGCGTCCGAGCTCTGGGTCCCGAGGGCGGTCCTCCTCCGCGGAGCGGCGCCGCGCCGACCCCCCCCTGGGGCTGCGGGCTGAGGGCGCGCGGGCGCGCGGGCGAGGGCTGCCCCGCATCGCCGTGCGCGGAGGGGGGCCGAAGCCCGCGCGCGCCCCGCGCGGGCCCGCGGCCCACGGCCTGCGGCGGGCGCCGCTCTGGCGACTGGATGGGCTTGGCGCACTTGCCCCTGCTCCTGCTCCTGCTCCTGCTCCTCGTCCTCCTCCTGCTCCTGCTCCTCCTCCTCCTCCTCCTCCTTCCCCTACCTGCTGCCCCTTTATCTCCTCCTGTCTTCTGTCTCCTACTACAAATGTCCGATCCCCTCATCCGATATCCGGTATCCGATATCATATGTCCGATCTGCTACGTACCTCCTATATCATATCCCCCCTCTGCGATCTCCTATCTCCAATACCACAGCTCAGATCTCCGCTCTCAAATGTCATATCCCCTATGCCCTACCTCCTATATCCTACCTCATATGTCGTATCTCCTACTCCCGCACGCGGCAAATCCTCAAAATTCTGTGATGATGCAGAAGTTCATCAGGCAATCATCGGCATATGGAAGACTCCGAGAAATCCTCACGCCACGGCAGAAGAAGAAGAAGTCGTCGGAAGTGACACGGACACCCCTGACGATCACCAGAAACGCTCGGAGATCACACAAAAGGATCATGCGCGAAAGTCCCCAGGCAAACTCCGAGGGCCCTCGCGGGCCAGAGGGGGAACGGTAAGGAGGGTCCAACATCGACCTGGAATCGGCGCTGCATCGCCGATAGACTGGCGACAGGCCTCCGATGGCGAATCCGCACGCTTCTGGGCGGGGTGGGCTATCGGGCCCACATCGGCGACAAATGAGCGATTGGGGGTCGACGCATCCTCCCTTGAGCCTGTCCCCCCTGTGGTTGCCCTCTGCCTGTTTCTCGGGTCCTAACTTGTCTCTCCGGCGGCCGTTCGGGACGGCGAGGCGAGGCGCAGCTCGGGAGAGGCACCCCGAGGCTGGCGAACAGCCGAGACTCTGATCGAATGCCCGAAAACCTCGAGCCTCGAACCACGAGCCCCGCCCCCCCCCCCTCCCCGACGCTGCCCCTGACCCGCGCGGGCCGCCCGCGCGCGCCTGGCGCTCCAGGCGCACACCCTGCGAGGCCGCGGCTCGCTGCTGCTGCAGGCCCCTGGGGCGCCGGCGGGCGCCGACGAGGGGCGGCCAGCACGCCGCGGCAGGCCACGAGGGCCCGCCCCGGAGACCAGCACCGAGGCGCGGGAGGGGAGGACGGGACGAAGCCCGGGACGAGGATCAAGTACAGTCCACCCGTACAAGCAAGCAGGACGCGCGATGAGGATGCGAGGGCCTCGAAAGGCCATGACGACACTCTGCGAGCGGGGCGCGGCCAGTGAGAGCGGCCAAGGATGGGCCGAACGGGAAAGATGCAAGGGTATGCCCTTGGGAAGTCGCTAACCCTTACTATGCGGGTCGACTGTTGTGTGAGGATAAATCGAGAATTTCTGAGATCCAGCGGCTCCGAGGCATGTCTCGGGCACCGCGGCCTTCTCAGAGCGTTCTGGACCGCTCCGAGGGCGTTCCGGAACGCCCTGGGACGGATTCATCCTCGTCCCAGCCCCGCCCGAGAGGAGGCGAGGGGGGGAGGCCACGGCGGCGAGCGTCAGCTCGACATTCCAAGTTTCAGACGTTTTCGTTGGCTCTCGGCGGTTCTCCAGCCTTGGGATGCTCTCCAGCGGCCGCGCCTCGCCAAGGGCGTTCTGGGGGTGCCAGTATATCGTCCTGAACGGCCGCCGGAGAGCCGAGTCATGACCCGAAAACCACGGGGGCAACTGTGCAACGGCAGGAGGAGGGGGAGGTGGAGGTGGAGGCGCAGTGGGGCACTGAGGACGAGTGGCCACAAACATCGGAGGGCGTGAGCTATACACCTACACCGATCCTGACCAGCGCGACGCTAGGCCAGGGATCGGCGTATGTGCCTCCCTCGCAAAGCCGAAAGGGCTCATACACCGATGGTGCGCCTGGCCAGGACAATTGCAGGTGCATTTGGCGCCCTCCGAAAACCGTGACGGCTCGGCTTGGGATCCCATTCCTGCCCTTGGGGTCCCATCCCTCAGGGCCTTCTCCTTGAGCCGCCGAAGGGGAAGGGAAAGCGCAATTTACGGGGAGGGGAGGCGGGCACATGCCTGCGCGGTTCAATCCGGACATTACGCGACTCTATACAACCCGATCTGTTCTTCTGCATTAAGCTGCTGCACCCCGTCCATTCGGAGTCAACTCTGTCAGACATCAAGACCACTGCATGTGATCACACAGCGTGCGAGGAAGGAAAAGGGACTCCGAAGAGTTGTGATGTCGTCTGGGGATCTCAAAGGGAGGAAGGAGGAATAGGAGCAGGAAGGAATCGGATGAGCAGAAGGATGAAGGACGAGCACGAGAAGAATAGCAGCAGAAGCAGGAGGACGGGGGGGCGGCCCCACGCGAAACGTGATGGGGGAGGTGGCGGGGCCTGAGCAGCAAAGGAAGCATGAGAGCCACCATTTCCATCCCGCCTGCCATCCCAGACAACCGGCTGCTCCAATTTCTTCGATGCGCGGGCCCCGGAGGTCTGGACCACTTCACTGGGGCTGATTTTTCGTCCTGAATGGTTTTTTGACGCTCTCGAGCGAGGCCTGGCGAGGTCCTGGAGTGGCCGAAAACGGCCAAAAACCGCTCGCTCCAATAGCGTCGGACATCGGATGAGGGAAACGGATCCCCCCTGGTGGTGTGGTCCCCCCCTCTCGCTCAAGGCATCAGTGCAGGCGCAGATCGCATCGTTATTTGCATTCAACCCACTTGCCCACTTGCCCTACTTGCTGCGCGCGTACCCTCTTGCCCCGCTTGCCCCCCTTGCCCCACTTGCCCCACTTGCCCACCCTGCCCCACTCGACCCACTCGCTCAACCGTCCCACGCTCATGCGGACGAGGCAAGTGGGGCAAGTGAGGCAAGTGGGACAAGCGGGATTGAGAATAAAGCTCTCTCTCCGCGACCGCTTGGTCGAGCTTTGGCAAGCCAGAGCCGCCGTCTGCGAGCAATCAGTTTTCTCTCCCCGGCGGGCCGGCTCGCCGCGCAGGGACCGCCAAGAACAAAAAACTGAAATATTGTAATCGGCGGTCTCCTGGGCAAACGGCGCGTCTCATCCGCCATATTGCGCGCGCTTTTTGGCGAGGCCCTGTCGCTCGGAACTCAAGTGGGAGGACGAAAAGGCGCGCTCCGCGCGAGCGAACACGCACGAGGCGCAGGCTCGCTCTAAAGCCCAACGCGGACGTGCAGCACCTACCTGTCATCGCTCCAGTGCCCGTGGCAGCTGCGAGGCCCGTGGCAGCCTGCCATCACGCGTCGAAGTTGTCCGCGCTCAGGCGCAGCTGCTCCGCCGCCTCCCTCGACTGCGGATTGTTCTGGATGGCGGCCCACGTCATCTTCTTGAAGTGGATCACGAGCCAGCCGCCCTTCTTCTGCTTCTTGGCCGGGGGCTCCGCGCCGCCCTCGCTCACCAAGGGGTCGCCGCTCTGCTCCACGAAGGTAACGAGGTTGGCGTCGCGCAAAGCAATGACGGCGTTCTCCAAGGCTTGCGACGCCCTGGTGATCTCCTTGTTCTTCATCCCCGCCTTCATGGCAGTGCGCAGCTTGTCGGTCGACTCCACCCCGCACCCGGGCCGCTTCAGCGCGGCGCGCTTCAACCACTCCTCCTTCGTCAAGGACGCCTCGAACTGCCGAATCGTCATCCCAGAGCCCTCGGAAGACGACGGCGGGCCGCCGGCTGCGTCGGAGGGCGGGTGGTGGATGCGGTTCTGGCGTGGTGGATCCGCCGGCGCCATTGTCGCCCGAGAGATGTAGAAGCCGTGGTGGGCGTGGATCTGGCGCGTCCAGTTGTGGAGCGCCACGGCCATCTCGTGGACATTGTAGCAGCGCCGGGCGGGCTGGTCGGCCCCTCCTGGAATCGAAGTCAGGGAACCGCAGAACTGCGCCGACCGCATGGCCACGTTGGCGTAGCGACTGATGTCCGCGTCGCTGAAGAGAAGTTTCTGCGCCCAGTTCTTGTCCACGTCTGGGGTCTCCGCGAGGAAATCCTCCGTGGCCTGCGTCGCGGCGGACAGCATGCTGCTCGCGAAGCCATCGGGCCAATGGCGCTCCTCGCGCGGCTCCGCGAAGCGGCCCATCCACCCGCAGTGCTTGCGCAAGAACTCCTGGGGGGGCGCGCCGAGGCCGACACTGGGCGCCCCCAAGAACAAAAAACATGTTTCTTGCTGGCGGCGGCCCGCAGCGGTCACAGGCCCACAAAGCTTCCCCCCCTGCCCCCCATCCCGAGGAACTCTGAGCGATGGAGGCGACCCAGGAGGCCCCGGGCAGACCCCGGGGGCGCCGGGGTCTCTGCCATTGGTTTGGAGGCTACTCCCGGGCCCTTCCTAGAACTAGGCGGCACCGAGGCCCTTCCTGGAACTTCGAACCCTCACTGGAGGCTGCAAGGTTTCTCCCAGGACGCCCCTGAATTCCTGGGAGGAGGCGCAGATCTGCGACGCGTCGTTCTCGGCGCTGAGGACGAAGAGCATGCTGAAGCGCTTTGCGAAGCCGGTATCGTTGGGCCTCAGTATGTATTCGCATGGCCCGATCTGCCCCAACACCCAATGGAAGTACGAGTAGTAGTCGAGAGACATGCTGCCCTGGGCTGTGACGCTCGTGTCCCGCTCGCAGTTGACGAACTTCAGCATGGTCACCCTGCTGATGTAGTTGATCCCCTTCGTATTCTCCGACTGGGGGCACTCGTGCACGGAGCTCGCCTCGGCCGAAGTAGCGCCAGACCGGCCAGTGTTCAAAATGGCGCTCCTGTGGCCTTTGACTGTGCCATCGCCCGCGGTGTGCCGGCCCTCCCGCAGGTCCTGCTCGATGTCCGGGCTGTCCACGCGCCACTTGGTCACGAACTCGTGCAGGCTGCTCTTGCGGGTCGAGGGCGGCCCGCCCATGAATCCAGGGACGTTCGGGCTCCGATGGTGAACGTCGCCCTCGGAGAGAGCGAGGCGGGTCTTGACGTTCTCCAGCCAGCCCGTCGTGGCCGCGATCCCCTGGAGAAGACCCTCCTGCGGCCAGCCGTTGCGCAGCGCGCAGGCATGGATGGCTTTCCTGTGCGGCTCCGTAGTGAGGCACCTCAGGGAAAAGCCGAGGTCGTTGCAAATCTCCAAGTGCGTCTCCTGGCCGGAGTGGATGGTGCGCAAGAGGAACTTCACCGACTCGTAGACCGCCTTGGCGTTAGTGAGGTCGTAGCACGAGCCCTTGAACAAGTCCGCCGGGCACAGGATGGACTTGAGATGGCGCTCGGTGGTCACCTGCGGATCGCGCCAAAAGCCAAGATCGCAAGGGCGGGGCGCCCCCCGCGCCCGCGCCGAAGCCGCCACAAACAAAAGTTTTATTTTCTGTAGGTGGCAGTCGTCGGTCGGGTGGGGGGGGCAGCGGACCCTGCGGCCCCAACTTGAAGGGTCGCACCTTGCCGAGCTCGGCCGCGAGGTCATCCATCGGGTCGCGCACCGCGGCGGAGCCAGCCGCCTTGGCGCAGCCCTTGAAGGAGAGGCCCCAATCGTCGTCCTGCAAATGCTGCACTGGGCTCCCGTTAGCCGTCAGGGGCACCGGCGACGCCTGAGTCTGTGACACCTGCGCGCCGTGAGCAGGGCTCATCGCCGCAGCCGACGCAGCCGGCGCTGCCGGGGCGGGCGCCGCGCCAGGGCTTTGGCTGGGGGCATGCGACAGGGAGTTCCCCGCAGCCGCCGCCCCTGAAACGCCCGGCGAGGGCTCTGGCGAGAGAGGCGCGCCTGGTGGGGGGGCGCCCTCGCTCGGCCCCGCTGCCACCGGCGTGAGGGGTGCGCTCGGCGGGGGGCCGCTCCCAACTGGCCCCGCCAGAGACGTGCGCAGCTCGACGTCGCGGCCCACCTGGCGGCACTTCGGGCACGGGAACTCAAGCACGTCTGACACCCCCTTTGGCGTTCATGGCCATCTGCAGGCAGTCCTGGTGGTACGCGTGGCCGCAGAGGAGAGCGGCGCATGGCGCCTCGCTGAAGTCCCCCCAGCAGGTGGGGCATGCGTTATCGTCGCTGCCGTCGTTGCTAGGCATGGCGCCGACGGGCGCCAGGGGGCAGCCCGGCGCGGGGGCGCGGGGCGGGCGCGGGCCAGGGCACGCGGCAGTCGAGTCTTGAGCCAAAACGGACGCGGGCGACCGTCGCGGCAACAGCGGGGAATCACAAGTGGGCCAGACGCCGCGTTTCCAAGAATCCGACGGCCGAGGGCGGCCCGCGATGATCGCGCCTTGATGGGTCTCTGCAACGACAGATTTCAAACTGATGTAAGCGGGGCTGCCCCGATGTCCCGCGGGGCGCCCCCGACGCGGCGCCGCCCCCGAATGTGAGTAGGGGCGCGCTGGCGGCCTCAGGGCGACTCCGAATCAGGGCCGGAAGAGTCTCCGGGAGGCCGCCGGGGGGCACTTTGACAGGGCCCGTTGACAAGATCCTGGGAGAGCCCGTTGACAAGATCCTGGGGCACGTTGACAGGGTCAGTTGAAAGGGTCAGTTCGAAACACCTGGCAGACTGATGATACTTTTGCAACCGCCACCCCGCGAACCTCCGAATTCTCACAGACGATCAACGGCGCACCCTCGCACAGCACGCGCCCAGCACTACGGCTGGAACGGGTCGAAGAGGGCGGAAAGCTCGCCCGAGTCAGCGTCCTGCAGCCCGGCCGCGCAAGCTGCGAAGCCGTCTAGTCGCTGGGCCAACAAATAATCTCGCCGGCACCACTTCGGCAAGCTTCCTGCGGCAAAATGCCGGCCGCAGTAACGGAGGAAGCATATCATCGCCAGAACCTCGAACCATCGAATCGAAATCCTGCGGCCGCCTTTGGGCAACATATCGCCCAGAGCGGCCCAGAACCTTTCGACGCAGACGGTTCCCGATTGCACGGGCACGCCGGCCGCCCGGAGCGCGGCCGCGGCCTCCTGCCACTTCCACAAGCCCTCCAAACGGGCCTTCTTGAAGAGTCGGCGGAAGTGGGCCCTGAGCTTCGGCGTCATGACGCTGCCGCGCGCATGCGCGCGCTGGGCCTGTCGGAGGTCGCGGGGGATGCCCACCGCCCATCGAGCCCTCCTCTTCTGCTTCGTGCACCAACGCCTCACCCGCCTCATCTCCTTCTTGAAAGCCGATGGCGTTCGGTAACCGGCGCACCGGCAAGACGGGTGCAATGTGGCCAAAGACCTCCCCGCTAGTCGCGCAACCGCGCCGCGGGGCGGGCGCGCCTTGAAGTGGAGCTTCCACGCGGCGGAGTTCGCGACGTTGGGCTGCGCCATGAAGGCCCTCAGGGCAAGAGCGCCGGCGGCGTCCGCGGCGAGCTGGGCCTCGAAGGTAGCGACGTCGTCGCGGACACCGCTGATGAGGAGGCCGAGCCCAGAGCCGTCAATCACGTCTGGCACCGCGGTGCACGTCGCAGCAGGTTCCGCGCTCAGCCGCATCAGGCCGTCCTTGTAGTCGTGGACGAAGTCTCGGGCGTCGCATCTGCGCGCGGACACGCAGCGCCTCGTCCCGAGGACGTCGCGCAGCGGGTCTCCGGTGATCTCGGCGGGGCTCTCGGCGACTACGCGGGCAGCCCCGATCGCGTCGCCCTTGGGGGTGGCGGACTCGACCGAAGGGGCGAGGGCAGCGGCCTTGCCAGCGTAGAACGCCCTGAGCTTGAGGCGGCGCTGCCCGTAACTGTCTGTGGAATGAGATGCTGGGAGGCAGTCGGCCATGCCGAGGCCGGCCTCGATCCGGTCGTCCCTGCATTCGTCGATCTTGGGGTCCAGGTCCCGCAGGATGTCTTCGATGGCCTCCGCGCGCGACGGCCGCGGGTGGTCCGGCAGCGCGCCATCCACGCCGCACCACGCCAGCAACACTTTGAAAGGCCTTCGGAATCTCTTGGCATCGGGGTCATAGACAGCGACTCGCGTGGCAATGTCGTAGTTCCTGCCCCCTCGCCAAGCAGAGCCAGAGTACACGCGCACGCGCTTCCTCCACGAACGCGCCATTGCCCGCAGGCAATCCCACAAAGCCGAGCACAATATCGATCTCAGAGCCTTGCAAGATGGAGCGGCGCTCATGTAGTGGAGGCCCCGAGCGCCGCCGCACAGCGCCAACGCATTGGTGCTGTAATATTCCGCTAGCGCCCGCCGCACCTCCCGGACATTCAGCTTCTCCATGGATGACTGAACGAGGTAGAGGAGGAAACGCCGGGACATCCAATGGCGGCCTGCCTTCGGCGCCTGGTGCAGGAGGATGCCCGGGAACTGCGCGCGCCAATCTCCATCGGTCACCGCGTGGAACTGTCAGAGGTTACCCTGTCTCTGACACGCGACGCAACGGTGGCTCCTGCAGCCCACGACGACCGGCAACGGCATCTCCAGAATGCACCTCGTCGAAGCCCCCCCGCTGTGCCGACGCACGGTCGCGCGCTCCTCGCCGTGCCCCCGCGCGGTTTCCAGGTGTTCCTGCAAGTCCCCCGGGATAACCTGCCGAACCTCGTGGGAGACTGCCACCGTCAAGTCAGTTGCCAGTGTGTTCATGGTGCCGCCCCAAGCCTCGGCCAAAACTCTGGCTGTCTGCGCGGCCTGGACTTCTCCGGCTGTCCTGGATGCCCCCGTGACTGGTCGCCGGATAAACTTCTGAGAAAGAAGGCGGCATGTGCTCGCGCGCCGTGGCAGAGGGCAAAAATGCACACCGAAGTCCCCCAAATCGGACTGCCGAACGGCGCTGACATCGTTGCAACGGGCCAGGAACACCGTCTGCCCAAGACGCCTGGTCAAAAAGCGCAACGGGACGACGTCTGCAAGCTTCTTGCCCCGACGCGAGAAAGTGCCCACGATCCACGCAAGATCGCCTCGCATCTTGGCGAACAACCCGCCGCGGCCTTATCCGGCGCTGAATCCAAACGCCCCCCAGGTTGCTTGAGCGGGTGCATATCCAATAGCTGCAAAAGTCGCTGCGCGCCGCGCCCCGCAGCAAACCGGGCAGCCAACGACTTCGACCGAATCGCCCGCGCGCCCTGCTCGACCGGCGCGGGGGGCGTCGTAGCCGGCGCGCTCGCGAGCCGCGCGCCCCTGCCCTCGAGCTGCGCCGCCCCCGCGCGATGGCGCTTCTGGGGAGGAGGGGCGCCCATCGAAGGATATGCCCAGTCCATCCTGCGGCCCGCCGTCCAAGCAGCAGCCCGCGGCTTTCTCCGCGAGTCCATGTCACTGCGCCGCTTGCGCGGTGGCTCCACCACCCACTTGCGGAAACTGGAAAACGCTGTCTTCGGCTTCGGCTCCACCTCCTGATGGGCGAGGGGGAAGCGGGCGAAGGACTTGGGAACGCCGCCCGAAACCTTCTGGGTAAGAACTTGCTGAACTTCATCCTGCTGAACGTACCAGAGCGGCCCAGCCCCGTTAACGTTCAGCACGGGCGTGTCGAATTCGATCGCTTCCTCAGCGACGCGGCACTCCGGGCCAGACGCAGCAAGGGCCCACGGAGATTGCTGACCATCTCGGGTCACCCGTCGCCCGAGGCGCGCCCGCCCAATGATGCGCGAATACGGCGGGGCCTCTGGGGCATCTGGCCAGGCCGCTGCGAGAGCGGACTGGCCAGACGCAACCTCGCCAGACGCACCGCCCTTCTGGAAGCAAGTGCCCTTTGAACGAAAGACTATGCCACGGGCGCTCTCCTCGGACCATGGCTAAAGCCACATGCGGAGACTGAACCGTGACAGCTCGCCATGGCAATCGCAGCACCCCCCGCGCCCATAAGAACTGCCAGGACTGAGAATACATCGGCTCTCACGGGCAACCCTCGCCCATAAGAACTGCCGGGGCTTGAGCAAAATTGATGCGGACGGACTCTGGATGATGATGCCATGACGTGCATCCTTGTTGATCCTACGTGCTCGGGTGCACGCTTGAAGGGATATGCGTGCTGTCGCCCCGTTTGGTTTTAATTAAAAGTGTCCGGGACGGCCCGAGCGGCCCCCCATGGCCCGCCCTAGACGGCCCCTAGGACCCCGAGATGAGCCCAAGAGGATTCAAGAGACCCCGAGATAAGCTCATTGCTGCACAGGCCATCTCCCGCAGGATGGCCCGAGAGTGGGAGCCAGGGCTGCTTCGCGGAGCTCTCCACCGCAAGATGGTCTCCAAGAGGCTTCAGGAGGCCTTCAAGGAAGCCCTCAGGAGGTCCCCGATGTACCCCAAATTCATACGTAAGCATCTAAAGGGTCCCAAAAAAACATCCGACGACGGGGTCGGCGGTGCGTCATAAGTCAATGAATCCACGTCCGGACTGCAGCGAAGCGTCTCGGCAGTCCGCCAGGACGCGCGTGCGACGCAAGGGCCCAGCCACAGAGCCCTAAGGCGGCCCCGAGAGGCCCCCAAGACGGCCACCGAAAGGGGCCAAACGGCGCAATAGCGCCCGAATACGGCCCCCGACGCCTTCAAGAAGCCCCAAAGAAGTTCACAAGAGGCCCCAAGAGTCGCCCCCAGGAAACCTCCAAGAGGCCCCCAAGAGGCTCCTGGGAGCCCCCAAAACGACTGGACTGTACGTGGTCCGGACGTGCACCCGCGAAACGAGAGGAATCTTCACATGTTTGGCTCGGGTGTTGGCTCATCCCTCGCCGTCAGAGCCGACAGCGACGAGGGTAATGACGTTCCCTGACATTCGGCATGGGGCCCAAGGCCCCTCCAGGGTATCCTGACCAATTCCTCTTCCTCCTCCTCCTCCTCCTCCTCCTCCTCCTCCTCCCCTCGTTATCCAACTCCTCCTGCTGCTGCCCCCCCCCTCCTCCTCCCCCTCCTCCTTCTCCACCTCCACCTCCACATTCTCATATTCCACGTTTTCCTCATCCTTTTTGTCCCCCTCCTCTTCCTCCTCGCTGTCGTCGTCGTCGTCGCCCTCCTCCTCCTCCTCCCCGCGTTCCTTCCCCCATTTTACTCCTCCCTCTCCCCTTCCCCTTCCCCGCCCCTTTTCCCTCCACCTCCACATCCTCCCCCTCCTCCTCCTCCTCCTCCTCCTCCTCCTCCTCCTCCTCCTCCTTCTCCGCCTCCCCCTGTTCGCCTTCCCCCCCGGGGGCGCGGGCGGCGCGGGTTTTTTTGGCGCGCACCTCGCCCGACTCCCCGCGGGCATAGCTATTATCTTATTTCCCCGTCTCCACACGGGCCACGCGCCGCCGCCGCGGGCGTCGAGCCCCCTCCCGGCGGAGGAGGAGAAAGAGGAGGAGGGGGCAGAGGGCCGAGGAAGGGGGGCGGGGGTGGTGGATGACGGAGGGGGGCCGGAGCCGCCAAAAACGATAAATCTAATTTTTGTTGGCGGCGGCCCGCAAAGGCCTGTGCCCCCCTCGCAACCTGTGCGCCCCCCCCCGCAAACCCTGGCGCCTCTCGCAAGGGATCTGAAGCCCCCCCCGACGGCCCTGGGGCCTCTCCCCAAGATTCTGCGGGCTCTCCCAAGGCTACAGCCCGTCGAGGAGCACGATGGGGGCGCGCGAGGGGAGATCAGGAGGAGGAGGAGGTAAGGTAAGGTAAGGAACGCATAGGGGCGATGTGCTGTCTCGGCAATGCCTGGGAGTGAGACAAACGGAGAAGCTCTGCGGGATATGATATGGAAGCGCGACCAGGGGGGATCAGCTCCTTGGACTGCCTGGAGGTGCCGCAGCCGAGGGCGCGGCAGCTCCGTCGCAGGAGGGCTCATTCGAATCCCCCTATTAGAGGCTGAGGGGGGGGGGAGGAGGCGGGGGGGCGGAGAGGGGGGGGGAACAGGGCGGAGGTCGGGGGGAACAGGGCGGAGGTCGGTCGGGGAGGCTGGCGGCGGTCCGCTGAGGCCATGAGGCCCCCATCCCAAAAACCCTGGCGCCTCTCGCCGACGATCTGAAGCCCCACCCCGAGGGCCCTGAGGCCTCTCCCCAGGATTACTCCTGAAGCCTGTCACGCGCTTTTTGGCGAGGCCCTGTCGCTCGGAACTCACGTGGGAAGGCGATCGGGCGCACTCCGCGCGAGCGAACACATGGCAGCTGGTTGCGCTCGCTCTAAAGCCCCACGCGGACGCGCAGCACCTAATTAGCTGTCTTCGCTCCAGTGCCCATGGCAACTGCGCGGCCCGCGGCAGCCTGCCATCACTGCGGATCGTTCTGGATGGCGGCCCGCGCCCTCTTCTTGAAGTGGATCACGGGCCAGCCGCCCTTCTTCTGCTTCTTGGCCGGGGGCTCCGCGCGCAGGACTGCGCAGACCGAATTACGGAGGCCGGCCCGGGCCTCACGCTCCGCCCAGAGCAGCCGCCAGGGGCTCGAAGGGCTCGGAATCCTCCGGGTCCTCCTCCTCCTCCTCCTCCTCGTCGGCGGCGTTCTCGGGGGGCACGTAGTCCCGGCGATAACGCTTGTCGGACGTCAACAGCCACGCAATGAGCTTGGACGTCTCGCAGAGCACGAACTGAAAGTAGACCTCGTCGAACTTCTCAGATGCGAAGTAGTCGAGGTGGGCGTGCAGCTCGGACGTGTACAGGTCGCGCTCCTTGCGGATCACCGCCCGCCAACGCTTCATCTCGTCCACCACTAAGCCCGAATACATGCCAGCCACATCCTGGGACTGGCTGTACAGGAAAAGCGTCTTCTTCCAGCCCTGTAGCATGTTGATCGTAGACCTCGAGCCAGGGCCTGTCTCCGCATGCCTGAACTTCGCGTTCCGCTGGGGTTGGAAGCACGTCAACGTCGAGTGGTGGCGGCGGACAATCTGGCACCAATTCTTGCCACTGAATCGACCGAATTTGCCGCCCACCTCTTGGCAGACGCTCCGCTTGGACCTCACGAAATTGTCAGGCGTCTTGAATCGGAGGTACCCCCCGCCACCAAATTTAAGCCAAAACTTCCGGAAAATATCCTTGGCGCATTGGTGCGGGTCTTTGGCCGTCCTGACCTGGTTGTACCTGATGCGGTTCGGGTTGAAGGAGCGGCTGAAAAGTTTCTGCGGCCGGGCCGCGCCGTCGATGATGGACTCTATTGCGCGGCTGAAAGAACGCGCATCGGGCAAGTCGGTCTTCCACTGATCCAGCATCGCCTGGTAGAACTGTCGCGACCCGAAAAACACCATCGCGGCAGCAATCTGCTGAGTGAGCGGCATCGTCAGGTGGCTCTTGTTGCCCTTATGGAACATTGCAAAGACCTCAGCTTGCTTCTTTGTGCAGAAGTCGTCATCTTCCAAGTTGATATTGAGCTCCTCGAGGATGGTAAAGAGCCCTGCCTCCACCGTGCGGGTCTCCACTTCAGTCGTGGTCGCCTCGAAAGTTTTCGTCCGCACCTCTACCTTCATGGTTGTGAAAAGGTCCGCATACTTCACCGACATGTCGCTGTACGGCACGTCGGCACCAGCCGCGTTCGCTTGAGCGAAGTGGCGCCTGAACGCCATGATGCGGAGCACCACCTGCCGCAAGCTGCTGGGATTGGGGCACCACGTGATGGGCATGCCTCCGACGCGGTCTCCCAGACCACCCGCGCCCCCAACTATGGCCCAGAGGCTTGAGCCACAACCTGCTGCAGATGCGGGATTGGGATGAACAGGGAAAATGGGGGAGAGACCAATCACATGATACTGAGGGAGGAGGGCGGAAAATGGGGAGAGGAACGAGAGAGGATGGATTATAACACATCGGAGGCCACGTCGACCCGAGATGGCTTATACATATGGGGGGCCCAAGTGAGAGAACGTGTTTGGGCGTGCCGGCCCATCCGTTATCGATGCGGCCATCCGTGTAGCTGTTGGAGGTTCCCACAGCTTGCGTCGCTGCCTGCCGTTAGATTTTGGGCGCGCCGGCCCATCCGTTATCGATGCGGCCATCCGTGTAGCTGTTGGAGGTTCCCACGGCTTGCGTCGATGTCTGGATTAGGCATGTGGGCTCGACAGCCCTACAGAATACGACGTCGCCGAAAAGGCGGACGGCGACGACGCCCCGCCAGCAGCCCCAAGGCCGCCGGCTGCAGGCACTCCCCGGGTAGATTTTAGAAACTCCTCGATCCTCTCCTCCCGGGGTAGGGAAGGACAACAATGTCACAGATGTGAAGAACGTGCCATGCAACACAATGGAAGCAAATAAGTGCGACAATGTTCAGGAGATGTGTGCGGACTCACCGATGGCTAACAATACACATGCCCCCAAGCCTGCCATGCCTGACATGTGAAGATAAGCAGGGAGTGGGAGGAACCAGGAGTAGGAAGGAATGTTGATCAGGATCGACGGGGGAGGGAGCAAGGCGAACGAGGGAGGTAGGGGAGAAGTGAGAAGAAGGGATGGGGGAAGGAGGGGAGGAGGATAATGCGAAATTGCGAACGTAAGCGCCGGTCGTCCCGGTGACCGCGGCTATGAAAAAAAACAATGTTTTTGTTGTTGGCAGCCCCCGCGCGGCTGGGGGAAAGCTGATTTCCTGCAGGCGGTCCACGCAGCTTGTCAGTGCTCGATTATCTGGCCATGAAGAAGGGTAGATTCTTCAATCCCGCTTGCCCCACTCGCCCCACTTGCCCCACTCGCCCCGCTCGCCCAAGCACTCGCCCCACTCCCCACTCGCCCAAGTGGGGCAAGTGAGGCAAGCGGGGCAAGTGGGTCATGTGGGTCAAGTGGGGCAAGTGGGGCGAGTGGGGCAAGTGGGCCAGACTCCAAATAGCAAGTGCGAGCTGCATGTGCAATGCAAGGCATCCCCTATCCCCAGCCCGGGGAGGCCTCGTGGACCTCGTCGCTGGAGGTGGCAGGAGAAGTGCGAGTGCCGCCCTTCCCATCCCGCCTGCCATGGGGGAAGGGGTCCGGGACCCCGAAGGCTCTCGGCCCGGGACCCGCCTGAGGCCCTTCTCGTCTGGAGCCGTTCTGCTAACGGCCTCGGGGCCCGGGAGACGCCCGGGGAGGCCGACAGCGGCGACACTGACGGCCCTGAAAAGGTCTGCTCTGGGACAAGATCGGACTGGGACAGATCGGGGATCTCTGGGACCTGGCGGCTCTGGAGGATGTATCGGGCGCCACGGCCGTTCCAGAGCGCTACGGAACCAAGAGCGCTGCAGAACACCCTGGAGAAATCTGGTGGCGTGATTATCTACCCCTAACCCAAAAAACGCATGACTGCCCATGTTGGACATAAGTTGTCATCTCTCTGTCGCTGTATGGTTACTTATGAGCCACGTCTACCTTGCAGAGCGGGGGAGGGGGCTGGAATCCTTGCCCTGACTTGTGGCCGCCACGATCGCCCCGGGCTTGATTCGGGGTCGGATATAACGCAACGACGAGCCACCCTGGTCCTGAGCCCGCCTGAGCCCCCCTCTTCCCAAACCAGCGGCACTGAAAAGATCTGCCAGAGGGACTGCTGAGGTGCCCTGGCGCTGGCCTGGCCACGACCACTGTGCTTAGAGCAGGGCGAGTTAAGACAACAGCAGCTCAAAATCAGTCCCTGGACCCCTCCGGGGGTTCAAACGCACCAGATTTCCGAGCTGCGTCCAGCCGTAGCCATGAGTTCTGATTCGACAGTGCGGAAAAAAACTGCAACATCGAGGAGGAAGTTGAGGAGATCCTGGCGAAGGGTACAAGCAGATGCAAATGTGAGTACTGCAGTTCAGAAGTTCTTCTTCGGTGGAGCTCCCGATGGGGCCACGGAACGTGTGAGGGGTGTGCCGCCCCTGCCATTGAGGCCTTCGGTGGAGCTCCCTATGGGGCCACGAAACGTGTGAGGGGTGTGCCGACATGGTCGTGCGGAGGGCAGAGGCAAGGACGGGAAGAGAGGGAGGACCCGACACCACAGGGTGTTTTGGAACAACATCACGACCAGAACCCAACCCATCCTTCCGCCGCATTGCCCCGGAGTCCAGCATCGGGCGAGATCGCACAACGCAAAACAATTGCAACGCCTGGGTCTCGCGGGGCGACGAGGGGGCCCCCGAAGGCTACCTAACCCGTTGTCTCGACTCGCCCTCCTCCGAGCAGCGGCGCAAACCCTTCGCTCTCCACAAGATTCTGCCGACGAGACCAAAGACGGGACGACATCGGACTGGGGCACGTCGAGGAGCTCTCAGATCCTGCGGTTCTGGAAGACGCATCGGGCGCCGCGGCCGTTTCAGAGCGCTCCAGAACGCTCCTGAGAGCGCTCCAGGACGCTCTGGAGCGATCTACGGTAAGTTCGCATCGCGTCAACCAGCGGCGACTCCGCCGCCACCGTTCAATGTTGAACGCCGCTGGCGAACCAGAACCGGTTGATGTTAAATGGTCGGACGTTCTGGAAATCGTTGACCGTCCAAGGTTGAACGATCCCAGCAACGTCAGAGACCAACTTGAGAAACAAAAAAAAACGATACCGATACTACCCAGACCTCTCCTGGGTGCGTTCTGACAAGAGAGTGTGTATGCGAATCCAGCGGTGGCGACGAGGGCCTCCCAGGAGGCCCAACGATAAAGAAAACGAAGGAAAAGTAACAGTATGGGTGCCTTTCCCCTCTCCTGACGGCACGAAACTGCCGTACCTTGCCACTGGGCCCACCGGGGGGACTGCAGAGGTGCCGCGGGCGCCGGCCTGGCCACGACCTGCCGCCGATCGACGATGACGACCACGACGAAGAAGACGATCAACGAGTGACAAACGGACGGACGACGGACGCGCGGACGACGACGACGGACGGACGGACGGACGGACGGAGGGACGACGCGACGGACGGACGGACAACGCGACGAACTGACGGACGGACGGACGGACCACGGACGGACGGACGGACTGCGGACGGACGGACGGACGACGGACGGACGGACGACGGACGAACGGACGAACGGACGGACTGACAGACGGACGGACGGGCGGACGGACGGACGGACGGACGGGCGGGCGGACGGACGGACGACGCGACAGACGGACGGACGACGCGACGACGACGGGCGACGGACGACAGACGACGGACGACGGACGACGACGGACGAAGGACGAAGGACGACGACGACGATGTCGACGACGATGACGACGACAACGACGGGCGACGGCGACGACGACGGACGACGACGACGACGCCGACGACGACGCCGGCCGCCGCCGCCGCCGACGACGACGACGACGACGACGACGACGACGACGACGACGGGGGAGGAGGACGACGACGACGGACGACGGACGACGACGGACGACGACAAAGACTATTACGACGACGGCGACGGACGACGACGAAGACGACGACAGTGGACGACGACGACGACGACGACGGACGGACGACGAAGACTTCGACGATGACGACGACGACGACGACGGACGGACGACGGTCGACGACGGGCGACGGACGACGACGACGACGACGGCGACGACGGACGACGACGACAACGACGACGACGACGGACGACGACTACGAAGACGCGACGACGGACGACAACGACGACGAATGACGACGACGACGACAACGACGACTACTACGACGACGAAGACGGACGACGACGACGAAGGACGACGACGACGACGACAACGACTACTTTGACGACGACGACGACGGACGACGACGACGGACGGACGGACTACGGACGGACGGACGGACGACGGACGGACGACGAACGAACAGACGAACGGACGGACTGACGGACGGACGGGCGGACGGACGGACGGACGGGCGGACGGACGGACGACGCGACAGACGGACGGACGACGCGACAACGATGACGACGACGGCGACAACGACGACGGACGACGGACGAAGGACGACGGACGACGACGGACGACGACTAGGACGACGACGACGATGTCGACGACGATGGCGACGACGACAACGACGGGGGCGACGACGACGGCGGACGACGACGACGACGACGCCGACGACGACGACGACGACGACGACGACGGCGGAGGAGGACGACGACGATCGACGGACGACGACGGACGACGACAAAGACTATTACGACGACGGCGACGGACGACGACAAAGACGGCGACAGTGGACGACGACGACGACGGCGGACGGACGACGAAGACTTCGACGATGACGACGCCAACGACGACGACGGACGACGACGGGCGACGGACGACGACGACGACGACGGCGACGACGGACGACGACGACAACGACGACGACGACGACGACGGACGACGACTACGAAGACGCGACGACGGACGACGACGACTGACGACGACGACGACAACGACGACTACTACAACGACGGAGACGACGACGACGACGAAGGACGACGACGACGACAACGACGACAACGACTACTTTGACGACGACGACGACGGGCGACGACGACGGACGGACGGACGGACTACGGACGGACGGACGGACGACGGACGGACGGACGACGGACGAACAGACGAACGGACGGACTCGGACGGACCGACGGGCGGACGGACGGACGGACAGGCGGACGGACGGACGGACGACCCGACAGACGGACGGACGAGACGACGACGATGACGATGACGACGACGACGACGACGGACGACGACGAACGACGACTAGGACGACGACGACGACGTCGACGACGACGACGACGACAACGACGGGCGACGGCGACGACGACGACGGACGACGACGACGACGACGACGACGACGACGACGGACGACGACGACGACGGCGGAGGACGACGACGACGATTACGACGACGGACGAGGACGACGGACGACGGACGATGACGACGACGACGGCGACGACGACGACGGCGGAGGATTACGACGACGACGACGTACGACGGACGACGACGGACGACGACAAAGACCGTTACGACGACGGCAACGGACGACGACGAAGACGACGACGACGACGACGACGACGACGGACGGACGACGAAGACTTCGACGATGACGACGATGACGGCGACGACGGACGACGACGGGCGACGGACGACGACGACGACGACGACGACGACGGCGACGACGACGACAACGACGACGACGGACAACGACTACGAAGACGCGACGACGGACGACGACGACGACTGACGACGACGACGACGACGACTTCTACGACGACGAAAACGGACGACGACGACGACGGACGACGACGACAACGACGACAACGACTACTTTGACGACGACGACGACGGACGACGACGACGGACGGACGGACTACGGACGGACGGACGACGGACGGACGGACGACGGACGAACAGACGACCGGACGGACTGACGGACGGACGGACGGACGGGCGGACGGACGGACGGACGACGCGACAGACGGACGGACGACGCGACGACGATGACGACGACGATGGCGACGGACGACGGACGACGGACGACAAACGACGACGGACGACTAGGACGACGACGACGATGTCGACGACGATGACACCGACGACAACGACGGGCGACGGCGACGACGACGGCGGACTAAACGACGACGACGCCACAACGACGACTGACGACGACGACGACGACGACGACGGCGACGACGGCGGAGGACGACGACGACAGTGGACGACGACGACGGACGACGACGACGGACGACGGACGATGACGACGGTCGACGGCGACGACGACGACGACGACGACGACGGGCGACGACGACGACGACGACGGCGGCGGAGGAGGACGACGACGACGAACGACGGACGGCGACAAAGACTATTACGAAGACGGCGACGGACGACGACGAAGACGACGACAGTGGAAGACGACGACGACGACGGACGGACGACGACGACTTGGACGATTACGAGGACGACGACGACGACGACGGACGACGACGGACGACGACGGGCGACGGACGACGACTTTTGTGCCGAGGGGGCTGCGCCGCCTCTCCCGCAGTCTGCGGGCAGTGCAAAGGGCTGCGCCACGCGCAAACGGCGCGTGCTCAGCTCCCTCCGCTCTTCTTCTTGTTGTACTCCAGCGCCATCGCGCTGGTGCCTGGCTGCAGGCCCTTCGCGATCCTCGAGAGGTTATGCTTCCCCATCTGGCCTGGGGTCTCCTCGCAGACCTGCGCGAGCTTCCTCATGCTCTCTATCGCGACGCAGCCGCACTTCTTGCAGTAGTGCAGGCCGAGCTCCTCCACGTACAGCACGAAGTGGCTCTCGTGGGCCTCCTGGTTCGCGATCCTCGGCCTGCTCCTCAGCGAACCGTGGACGGCGTCCGCCTTCTGCACGGCGATGCACTCGCCTGCCAGCCATGCGTCCGCTGAGGACATCAGTGCGCGGGACCCGCACCTCAGGCACCTGTAGTGCTTGCCACTCACGTCGTGGGAGATGTTGTGCTTGGTGCCCTCCAGCAGCGCCGCGCGCCTACGCGCCTTGACGTGGGCCTCCTGCCTGACCTTCAAGCCCGGGACCTGCGACGGCTCCGCCTCGATGGAGGCCATGGGCGCCAGGTAGGCACGGTCCCTGACGAGCCCTGCGACGCCCCCCGCGAAGCCCACACACCGCGCCTGCGCGCGCGGCACCTGCACCGACTCCGCGATGCCGTCCACGAAGTCGTCCGCCAAGACGTTCCCGAGCCAGTCGATCGGGTTGGCCTCTGCGTCCAGCGCCTCCTGGGACGACATGTGGCTCTCCACCTTGATGATCTCGACCTGCTTGCCGATTAGGCCCTGCTTGACCTCCTTCCACAGGTCGACGTGCGTCTTGGGCATCCTCCCTCCTCGAAGCTTGTCCATGCCCCTGACAACGTACGACGAGTCGGCGGTGTACCTGATCTTGTCGTAGTACCCTCCAGTTGCGGTGATCACGTCCTTCAGCGCCATGAGCTCCCCGCGGTTGACGCTCTGCCTCCAACCCGCAAGAGCGCCACGGCCGCCTGCGACCACCTTCGCCTCTGTTGGGTCCACACTGTTGAAGACCACCCAGCCCCAAGACACCCTCCTCAGCCTTGGGTCCATCGTGTACTCGCCGCCTGACGCATCACCAGCCGCGATGAGCCAACCGTCCGTCATGCTCACCACGTCGCTAGACAGGACCTGCAAGTCACCGAAGCTCTCGGTCAACTCTGTCCCAGGCTCGGGCGGGCCGCTGACCGCCGCCCAGCTCGCTGGTAGCAGGCCTCGCAGCCACAGGCACGGCTGGTTCTCGACCTCAGTGGCCGCTCTCGCCGCGATGTGCTGCGACGTCTCGATGCCCTCGATGGTCTCGTTGCACCTGCACTCCCACATGAGGTGCTTCCGCGTCTCTGGCTCCTCGCCGCACCTAGGGCACATGACGTCCTCGATCTCGATGCCGAGGTCCGCCACGCGCTGCCTCGGCCAAATTCGCCCAGTCATGATCGCGAGGAACGCGCCCACCTTGTCGCACTGGCCCTTCGTGCGAAGCTTGCCGATCTTCATCTTCGCAGAGCGGAGGTCAGCTCCTCCCTCCAGGCCGCCGCCTGCAAAATGCTGCGCGGCCCTCGCCCACTGCTTAACCTCGATCGTGCTCTTGATCGCCGCCTTCAGGTCGCTGAGGTCCACGTCGTCGTCCAGCGCGTTCTCGTCGTCGCCGCCGAAAACCTCGCCCTCCTTCGAGACCCAGTGCCATTGCCCCAGGGGCTGCCACTCCAGGTCCAGCAGCGTGACCACCATGGCGCGCGTGATGCCCGTAACTCCTCGCCACCTGTGCTGCGGCTTCTTCTTCCCCATGGCCGAGACGATGCGAGGCCATGCGATGCATACCTTCTTCCTCCTCTGCGGGTCGCTGACGATGTGCATCCACGAGTCGAGAAGCGTGAAGACCGCGCCGAACGCAGGATCGCCCACGCCGATCTCCAGCTGCAGCAGCGTTGTGAGGCAGCGGCCTCGAAGGCGCGGGGCTACCAGCGAGGCCAGCCTCCTCCTCCACTTGGTAACCGTGCTGGGAGCCATGCCGAAAACCTTGCATGCATAGGCTGCTCGAGGCAGCGCTCCCCGCTGGACGACCTGCTTCGCGCCGCCCCTGGCTCTTCGACCACTTCTCGCCATCTTCAGCGCCTTGGCCACCTGGCGGTCGGCATGGGCGGCTCGCTTCGCGCGTTTGCCTTTGCCTCCTCCGATGCTGTGGCCCCTGTCGATGCCCAGGTCTGGCGCCTGGCCCTTCACCTTGACCACGATGTCGCGGCTCCTCAGCCTGAGCGCAACCTCCTTGACCACGTCCATGTCGTTGCCGATCAGGGTGGACTTGCTCGAAAGGGTGAGCTTGGCCTTCCTGACCCCTGCGGCGAAGTCCACTCCGGCGCCCGTGAGCTGCTTGATCACCTCGCGCCTGGACCCCTCCATCCTGGTGGTGACGTCGTCCACCCACGAGCGGACGTACACCTGCTGGTACTTCGCGCAGGCCTGCTCCAACGTGGCGTAGAGCGCCACCCTGCCGAAATCGATGCCACGCCTGGCACCCGCGCAGATGGACCTGTCGGGCGAGATCGGCTCTGCGTAGGCCGTCCGCTCTCGTACTAGCCTCGTGCTCAGATGGTTCAGCATCTCCAGGTGCAAAGTGCGCGCTGGGAGGCCGAGGCGGAGCCCTTCCTCCAGGATGAGGAAGGGCTCCAAGGTGTCGTAGAACTCCGCTAAGTCCCACAACGCAGTCACCGTGTAGATCTTCATGGGTGCTCACTCCAGCACCTCGTCTGCGAAGGAGCGGACGAGGGCCTCCTTCAGGGCGCTGTTGCCCGCGATCGCGGCGACCCACTTCCCAGCCATGTGCGACACCCACTCGTTCGTGTACTGACTCCTGATCTTGGACCAGATCTTCATCACCTCCGACAGCAGCCCGATGGCACGGTCGCCCCCCGCGTCCTTGCGCAGCAAGCTGACTAACGTGACCATGAGCTGCCAAGGCCAGGTCCCCGTGCGCTCGACCTGGATGAGAACGTTGAACAGCTCGACCCTGGCGCTGGGAGGGAGCCACTTGTAGGCGAGGGCCCCCAGCTGCTCGACGCCCTTCGCCTTGCTCTTGCCCATGCTGTGGATCGCGCGGTTGAGGCTCTCCAAGGTGATGGGGGCCCAATCCTCCTCCAAGGCTGCTGCCCTGGCGGCCTCCAACTTGTCCAGCACGACGGCGCGAGCGTAGCTGCTGGTCCACTTCTTCTTCCACTGCGCGCCCTTGGCGTCCATGTACTCGACCATTTTGGAGGCCGTCCAGTCGCTGATCCTGACCTCGTTGTCGCACCTGGGCTTGTCCCGTGTGCGCCGGTGAAGCTTGCCACTGCCCACCGCCTCCTGCTCCTGCACCCAGTTGGTGTACGCGATGAGCGCCTCGTTCACCCCCGCGCGCTTGCCCTTCCTGGCCGCGGTGAGTGCTGCCACGCCGAGGGCCTGGAGCTGCGCGGTGCTCAAGCTGTGCGCCTCGGCCAGGGTGGTGCGCCACTTCCTCTTCTGCTTGCCCGTCATCTTGACAACCCCCCAACTCGGCATGGAACTGCTCATCTCTCGGATGCGGTTCCGCAGGTGCTGACTACGCCGTCCCTGACCATGGCAGCGCTGCAGCTCGACCAAGTAGGAAGCCAAGGTCCCCCACCACGTGATGGAGCTGTCGGCATCGCTGGCCACGTCATCGCTCATCCGCTTGACTCTCGTGGCGAAACTCACTGCCTCGCCCCTCCCAGCGTACTTGCGCCTCTCGGTGGGCTCGATCCTCAGCAAGCCCAAGTAGTGCTGCTCCGTCGCGCGCACCCGCGCTCCGAACTGCGCGCCCAGTTCGTTGGCGCCGAAGGGATCGAACTGGTACGCCGCCGAGTCCGCGATGTAGCTTGGCGGCGTACGCCAGGCACGACGATCCCCCCCGTAGGCCTGGCCGATCTTGAGCTGCCAGATCTCGTCCCTCTGGGCCTCGGGGGCGTCGAACACCTCGTCTGCGCTCCGCTTGGTCTCCTTCTCGACCTTCTTCTCGCCGTAGTCGCTGACCCCGTCATCCTCCACACTGGACTCGTAGCCGCCGAAGAGGTCCTCCATCTCCTGGTCGACCCTCGTGCACTCGGCAGGGACGTCCGAGCAGCGGACGGCCGCGAAGTTCTCGACCTCGACTGCGTTCTCCTCCGCGCACGCCATCCCCTCGTTGACGCCCCTCTGCTGGCGGTCCTTCTCCTTCTGCCTGCTCCTCTTGCTGCTCGGGTCGGCCTGCCTCCTCGGCACGTCAGGTACGGGCAGCGGCTTGGGGAGGGGGAACATCCCCTGGAGCGCCGACTCGGTCTCTCCCCGAATGTGGATTCTGACCCCGTAGTGATTGCCTGGGTCCATCTGGTCACTGACCACTCTCGCGATCATGCACTGGAACGACTCCGAACATATCGCGTAGTCAAGCATCCTCGCAGCACTTCGTGTGCATGTGCACTGCACGTCCTCAGGCGTGCGCACCACTCCGCCCAGCACCCTGAGCCAGCCCGCCTGCTTGATCTCGCTCGGCTCCGCGTTCCAGTCGCCAACCGCCACCCGCGGCCCGTCGTGGCCACGAGCCAGCGCTGCTAACCTCGCCATCTTCATCTGGTTCTCGCCCTTCACTCCGAGCGACGATGTGAGGTAGATGCCGACCACGAGGACCGATTGGCCCTTCCACCGCCACGCGATCGCCACCATGTCCTGAAAATCGATCGGCCCTGGAGACCAATTGGCATCGAGTAGACGGAGCCCGACCGCCAGCTCTTTCTTCGCCGCGAGATGCCGCAGCGACTGCACAGAACGATGGGCCTTCGCCTCCATGCCGATGCCGCCTGTCTGGCCCGCTCGGTTGCTCCGTCGAGAAGGCGTCGCTATCGCCTTCCAGCCCTTGCCGTCCAGGTGGCCCAGGATCTCGTTAATCCCGTCCGCCCCGACGTGCGTCTCAGGGAAGATGAAGATGTCGCCCGTGCTGTTGCTGATGCGCTTCCTCAGCTTCGGCCCCCAAGTCGAGAGTTGTGCGTGTAGATGCCATGGCTAAAGCCCCTGCTTGGCTCCGCCGACCTTTGAGCGCTCACGAGTAGCAGCCGCTGCTTCAGCCAAGGCCCTCTTCTCTGCGACCTCGCTGTCTGCCAACTCTTGCGCGCTGGGCGCCGCTGGAGGAGGCTGCTGACCCTCCGCTGGCAGCTGCAGGCGTCGCTGGTGGAGTCCCTGCGCCATCAGCTGTGCTCTGTCCCGCGCTCTCCTCGTCCTCGACCTTCCTCTTCTTCTGGAGGCGCGCCATGAACTCCTGCTGGTCCTTCTGCTGCTGCCTGAGCTTCTCGGCCGCTGCCGCGAAGGCTGCGCGGGCCGCGTCCTTCGCCGCGCTGACGAAGGCGAGCTTGCGCTGCTCGATCTCTCTCTTGCCGGACTCGCCGATGTCGCCGCTGCGCTCGAAGAGGTTGCCCATGTCCACTTCGACCTCCTCGTCCGCGAAGAGAGCGCCGATGGGAAGCACGTTGGCCTTGCCGCGGCCTGCATCGGCGGCTGCTGCGCCACCGAGAGGATGTCGCTGAAGTTCCGCTTTGACTTCATCTTCTGCTGCGGCCACCTCTGCGCTGCGTGCGGCCAGGTCAGCTTCTGCTTGCAGTAGCTCATCTTGGAGACGTTCTCGCCGTCGGAAGGCCTTTGTCTGCGCCGCCTGGGCCTTCTGAACTCGGCCCTCTGCAGCCCGGAGCGCGGCGCGAATGCCTGGGGCATGTAGCGTGGTCGCCGCTGGCGTGGGGGCCGCTTCCGCCAGCAGCGCGTCGAGCCTCTCCTTCTGCTTGCCCTCTGTCTTGGCCGCTGCTGCTTCGAGTAGTTGCTGAAGGGAGAGCTCCGCCAACGGCCGCCCTTGCGACCTCGCTGCTGTTGCTGGCCTCCGCTTCGACGCCACTGTTCACGCCAAGGCCACACTGCGCGCCAAGGCTGTCGCATGAAGGTGCCACTGAGAGCCCCGCCGCCACCCCCACGGGGGGCAGGAAGCGGAGCCATCGAGCGGCGAAGGTATGAAGCTCACTCGCGCGGGCGCACGAGCGGCGGGGAGACAACTGGGCCCTCGCTAGCCCTGGATCAAGGGTATCCGTGCTCTCGCACGGGGCGAACATCATCTTGAGCCAAAATGGCTACAAAGGGCGACGGACGACGACGACGACAACGACGGCGACGACGGACGACGACGGACGACGACTACGAAGACCCGACGACGGACGACGACGACGACGACAGACGACGACGACAACGACGACTACTACGACGACGAAGACGGACGACGACGACGAAGGACGACGACGACGACAACGACGACAACGACTACTTTGACGACAACGACGGCGACGACGACGGACGACGACGACGGACGGACGGACGGACGGACTACGGACGGACGGACGGACAACGGACGGACGGACGAACACACGAACTGACGGACTGACGGACGGACAGACGGGCGGACGGACGGGCGGACGGACGGGCGGACGGACGGACGACGCGACAGACGGACGGACGACGGACGACGACGGACGACGACTAAGACGACGACGACGACGATGTCGACGACGATGACGACGACGACAACGACGGGCGACGGCGACGACGACGACGGACGACGACGACGACGACGCCGACGACGACGACGGACGACGACGACGACGACGGCGGAGGACGACGACGACGATTACGACGACGGACGACGACGACGGACGACGGACGATGACGACGACGACGACGACGACGACGGCGGAGGAAGACGACGACGAACGACGGACGACGACGGACGACGACAAAGACTATTACGACGACGGCGACGGACGACGACGAAGACGGCGACAGTGGACGACGACGACGACGGACGACGACGGACGGACGACGAAGACTTCGACGACGACGACGACGACGACGACGGACGCCGACGGACAACGACGGGCGACGGACGACGACGACGACGACGGCGACGACGGACGACGACGACGGACGACGACGACGACGACGACGGACGACGACGGACGACGGCTAAGACGACGGACGACGACGACGACTGACGACGACGACGACGACAACGACGACTACTACGACGACGACGACGGACGACGACGACGAAGGACGACGACGACGACAACGACGACAACGATTACTTTGACGACGACGACGACGACACCAACGGACGACAACGACGGCGACGACGACGGACGACGACGACGACGACTACTACGACGGCGAACGGCGACTTCGACACTGACGACAACGACGACGACGGACGACGATGACGACTGTTCTGCTCTGTTCAGCACTCCGCTTGCACGACGCGGGCGCGGCATCCGGCTGCGGGGGCAAGAAATAAAGACGATGAAAGAGAAAACTACGGCAACGGTCACTGCTTCATGTCGCTCAGGCGCTTACTCAGCCAAACTGATCGGTAAGAATCCCATGCTTCCTGGTTCTTGGACAACGAGTGCCAGTCGGGACCTAAGACCTTCGAGAACTGCTGCGCACCTCCAGACTTTAAACTTCCTTCCGTGGAATTGTCCGCCATAGAGATTCTCAAGGACTCGGAGGTACCGGCTGTCCCGAAACACCAAAGACCTGCATGCCAACCTCTCTGGTGCCCAATGCGCACACCTCGACCCGTGCCCGGCCCAAGAATACACCCGGTCCAAAGCCAAAACGCCCCGCCGTCTGAATCTGCACTTGTTCCGCAACATGTTGAGCTTTGAATTGAAAGCTGCCGCGAAATCTCCCGCGTCCGCGCCCGCGTTGTCTGGGAAATCCAATCTGCACCCCAAGACCTTCCTCGTGATCTAAATCTCTGCCGCTCTGAACTGCTGCAGATGGCGCTGGGTGAAATGTAGGCTCCCAATGCAATATAATAGTGCCGGCACGATGAAACGATGTGCAGCAGCGAACTTCAATCGGGTGGAACTCCGCATCGTTGTCAAAAGAGATTGGTGCTTGTGAAATTGAGCCCACGCCGCGTTGATGCGTCGCAACACTTCCTGCGCGGCGTCGTTGTTGAACGTCACTTGACAACCTAACACTTTGAATCCTTGTTCCCTGGGCGTAAACTGCAGTGAACACGGCGTGCCCGAGTTAGAAAACACGCCCTCAAACTCGAGCGGCGCGTTGCAATCCACCGTGCTGCTCCACGCACAATCGGAGAGCTCCACGCGCATCCGGCACGCCTTCACCATTCTGTGCCAAGTATCCACCATGCGCTTGAATTGCTTTTTACTTGCGGCACAAATCCACGAGTTCTCCGCGTTGACCAAAATGGGAATCGTGGAAAGCTCGGAAGCGCAAGTCGGCGACGATCTCTGCCGTTTTGGCCCCCCGTATTTTTCGATCTCTGCGTCCAGCTCGCGTAAGTCGTCGCGGGGTACTCTGCATCCCCACCCCTTCTTCTTGCAGACCTCCAGAAACGGTTGGATCCAGGAGCAGCCAAAGTAAATGTTAAAGCAAGCGGGGGCCTCCGGGACCCCCTGCGGCACACTGCGGGTTTGGGAGACAGGTCGAGTAGGAGGCGTCTGTGGCAGCTTGAACGTGGCTTTGCCTCGTCTCGCTTCCCTGATCAATGCTTCCGCCACGGGCCGCGGCACCTGCGCCTTGCTGAAACTGTCGCACCACACCTGATGATCCACCGTGTCGTAAGCTTTGTAAAGGTCGCCATCGAAACAAAACAACGGATTCTGGAACTCGACGCCTTTCTCGATGAGTTGCCGGAGCGCGAACATGACTTCCATTGGCTGGTAGCTCTTCCTGAACGCGAATTGGTTTTCACATAAAGGTATGTCCCGCAATCTTCCCGCTGATGCGACCCAGGTGGTGCGCAACTTCTGGGGAATGGAAAGAATTGCCGCCGGTCTCCACTTCGACGGAGTCGTCGGGTTGATAATTTTCGCCGGCAAGGTCACTTCGTGCACGCCCCAACAATCTTCTGCAGCCGTCGCCGGCGACTTGCGAAACCGAAGAGTGAGCATGGCAACCAATATGTCGCATACCTCTGCTGGGGCCGCCTGTAACATTTCCGCGACAACGAGGTCGTAGCCGCTGCGCGCGCGGCCCGGTGCAGCTTGAACACGGCCCCCCGGACCATCGATGAAGAGAAAGATGCCAACGTAGATAATTCGCCCACCTCCCAAACCTTGCAAATCAAACTCGACAGCGGAGCGTTGCTTTGCGAACGGCACAAATCTTCATCGAAACGTTCAACGAGCCGGTGCAAGTCATCGATGCTGATTGTGAGATTGCCCTTCTCGTCCCGGAATGTCCCTCGCCAGCTCTTCTGTCTTCGCATCGGTAACGGTCGCCCGCTCTGCAGGGCGTCTCTGCGCATGAAATAATGCCGCCCGCTCTCGATATCGCGCCTGGCCAGACAAAGAGCTGCTCCATATAAGTGCCGTAGGTGTGGGATTCGTGCATCCCCTACGTAAGTCACCCAATGCATGTGAAAGAAGTGCGAGGTTGCCTGCAACAAGATAATGACGCTTGCCTGTCTTCTTCGGCTGCCCCCGTTGATTCGCGACCTTGCCCCATGTCTCCGCGAAAACCCCGAAACTGGGTAGAGGACGTCCTGCATCGTCAACTCTGGGGTGGGGCGCCTCGTGGACTTCTGAGACCTCCGGCTCTGGATGCTCTGGAGGGGCTGGAGGGTCCACTTGACGCAGCCTGCGTCTGGATCGCCTGGTCGACGACGTGGGAGCAGCGGCGGTGTCGTGGTCGCAACGACGAAAACAACATGGTAGAAATGTCCTCCATGCTTGCTCTTCCGACGGCACTTCTAGCCTAGCCATGTCCCCCATCCATGTGCCAACGTCCAAGCCCGATGTAAAACAAAAACGGGAACGCAGTCACCTTGGACGGGCCGTCGATGGGGTAGCGCCCCCAACTTGGCCAGATGGCCCACGCGCGCACTCCCAACATCTCGGTCATGACCTTTCCACCGCTGCGGCCTGCCCAGTCTAAAAGATATCGCGCATCGTCGCCATGCTTCCCGAAGGGCTGCACAGAGAACCACGCCGTGCAAGGCTCGAGCGGCGCCGTTGAGAATGCTCACCACGCACTTCGAATCAAAAACTGTATGCGCGGCCTCTCCGGGCTGAACTGTTCGATCGGATGGCTCCGCCTCCAGTTGCGACAATAGCCAACGACGCACGGCGACGCCTGCACTCGACTCCGCCGTGGAACGAGTGACCCGCGTGGCTCCGAGAAAGAGGGGGTCGCGCCCGTCCACCGAAATTGGGCCGCGTTGCTCTGCCAAGGGAGCTTCACCAACTGCTGGATCTGAGGTCGAGAAAAGAGCAAAAGCGAATCCACCGCGGCCCACCAGCTTCCGTCGTCGAGCAACGTTGGAAATGCGGTAGTAAAAACTACCGTCAGAAAGCAATCCCTTGGTTTCCCGCGGCCCCCACGTTGGAAACAAGCGTCGGTCTTCGAGCGCACTGCGCACCAGAACTTCTGAAAGAGAGATCCGGTGTTCAAGAATGCCCGTAGGCCGCCAACAGATAGGTTTAGGCGCGCCCCTCCAAGAACACACTGGTTACGGTTCCAACGCGCAACGTAGCGCGCACACAATGGGGGCGCGGTCTGAAACAGCGGCTGTCGACGACCCTGGCGAGCAAGACATCGCCGAACGCACCGCTGACCCCAGGACATAATCGGACTGTCGTTGATGCTGGCGCCCATCGCCAAAGTAAGTGATGACGCCGTGGTCGCCCTGCTCGAAAGTGTTGAGAGATTCCAAACCGTGTGCTGCCATAGTGTGAAATAGCAATATGGATTTCCATTTGGCACGGTCGGAAGCACGAGGAGGAGGAGGAGGAGGGAAGCTAACATCAATGACGAACTCGCCCACTAAGAGCCCCGTGTCGTCCATATCCGCAAGATTGCACTTGGCATCCACTCCGATCAAAACAATGGATTCACTTGGCGCCTTGTCGATAGCCTCGCTGAGTTCTCGCAGTTGTTTCTACATGTGCTGTTCGATCTGTTGTCGAATCAAGGTGCGCCGTGACCAGCCACAGCATTCCCCACTGAGGCCAATCCATCAAAATGGCAACGGTCCGGCGTGCAATGAAGGGATCGCCGATCACACGATTTGCAAACTGTTCGTGAACCACGATGGCCGCCAGCTTGGTCGCGCCAGAATCGGAGAGGCTGCTGATAACCATGCGAACGTCAACGTGCGTGGGCACGACCGCCTTCTCAAAGTTACGCGCATAGATGAATTCTTGAAGAAGCAACGCAACCCACGGATAATCCGACCCCAGATCCCGTAAACAAAAATCCCGTCGGTGCCTGGCGGCCGCACCCCGGACATTCCACGAAATAATCGCCGAATGAACTGTCCCCTGGGCTCGCCGCATCCGCGGTGGTCTTCCCCCGTCTCCTCAATCTGCCCGCGGCCGGGCGGCCGCGCTGATGGCGGGCAGCTCCGCGTTCAGGTCCACGTCGACGCCAGAACCTGTCAGGATGCCCTGAGCCTCGGCTCAAACACGTAGGTGGTGCGTGGTCGGGTCCTGCTCGGAAATCTTGCACGGTCGATGTCCAGCCCTTCCCGGGATACCTCTGGGTACGAAGACCACGCTGCCATCGTCGTTCCTGTCGTTAACCGCCATCTTCGCGATATCCGCGTCCACGCCTTTCGCGATGAGCTTCTCCCTCAACACTGCTGCCGCCGCACGTTGACGATATCCGAGCTGGATCTCGAACTCGTACTTGTCGATCCCGTGCCACAGCTTGTGATCCGGTTTCTTGGCATGGGCCTCGCACGACAGCTTGGTGCCCTTCATGGCCGCGAGAAACTTCCACATGAAATCAGACTTGCGAAACAAAACCTCCACCCGGTCCGACAAACTCCCGCACGGGAAGACCTTCTCCACCCCTTTCATGCCCCGGCGCTTGAGCTCCGCCTCCACCCAGTCCGACAAGATCTTGCCCTCCTCGTACGCGAATCCTCCAACGCACACTGTGCGGCGCTTGCGTGTCGGAACAAACTTTCCCTCTTGTGAGGCCGACGCTGCTGCAATAGCACCCTGTACCGAAGATGCCGAAAGCGTAAAACTCTTGTTCTCGACGGCCTTGAGGCGGACTTCGAACTCGTCCTGCTTAGTCTCTACCTTCTTCACGGTCTGCTTGAGCTCGTCGACGTCTTGCTTCAACGGCTCGACTTGGTCGCCCACCATGCCGCCAAATGCCATTAAGAGTCGAATTTGCCCTGGCTCGAGATCCTGCGCCGATGCCTGGATGCGAGCCTTCTTGTTCTCAAGTGACTCCGCCATTGCAGTGGCCTCGTAATCGGTCGGGCCCGGAATCGTTCGAATCGGTCGACAATCGAACGCGGCCGCGGCGGCGCGGCCGCGCGGCCGACAACCACGACGACGACGATGCCGACAACGACGACGACGACGATGACTACGACGACAACTGGCGAGGACGACGACGACCGACGACGAAGGACGACGACAACGACGGCGACGACGACGGACGACGACGACGACGACGACAACCACTACGACGACGGCGACGGACGACGGCGACGAAGACCATGACAACGGACGACGACGACGACGACGAACGACGACGACTCCGACGACGACGACGACGAACCACGACGACGACGACGGAGGACGGCGACGACGACGGACGACGACGATGACGACAACGAACGACGACGACGACGACTACGACGACGAGGTACGACGACGACGACGACTCCGACGATGACGGGCGACGGGCGACGACGACGACGATGACGACGACGAGGGACGCCGACGACGATGGCAACGACGACGACGAAGACGGACGACGACGACGACGAAGGACGACGACGACGGACGACGGACGACGACGACGGACGACAACGACGACGACGACGACAAAGACGACGGACGACGACGACGACAACGACGACGACGGACGACACCCACGGATGACGACTACGACGACGACGGACCACGGACGACGATGACGACGACGACGAAAAGGGTCGACAACGACGACGACGGCGACGACGAATAGTGGCGACGACGATGACGACGGCGGACGACGACGACGACCACGACGGACGACGACGACAACGACGATTACGACGTTTACGACGACAGTGACAACGACGACGGACGACGACGACGACGACGCCGACGACGACGACGACGATGATGCGACGACGACGACGACGACGACGACGACGACGACGACGACGACGACGACGACGACGACGGACGACGACGACGGACGACGACGACGACGATGACGACGACGACGACGGACGACGACGACGACGGACGACGACAACGACAACGACGGAGGACGACGACGGAGGACGACGACGATGGAGGACGACGACTACGACGACGGCGGGGACGACCACTACGACGACGACGACGGGCGACGACGACGACGGCGACGACGGGCACCGACGACGACGGTGACGTCGACGACGACGAACGACGACGACAACAACGACGACGACGACGACGTACGACTACTACGACGACGACGACAAAGGACGACGACGACGGACGACGACGACGACGACGACGGACGAAGACGGACGACGACGGACGACGACGACGACGGACGACGAACGACTGAGACGACTTCGACAATGATGTCGACGACGACGACAATGATGACGACGACGGACGCCGAAGACGACGACGACCGCATACGACGGAAGACGGACGACGATGGACGAAGACGACGACTACGAAGGCGACGACGACGACCACTACGACCAGTACGACGACGACGACACAAACGACGACGACGACGACAGCGACGGACGACGACAACGACGACAACGGACGTCGACAACCGACGTCGACGACGACGAGGACAAAGACGACGACGACGGACGGTGACGACGACGACGACGACGACGACGACGGACGACGACGACGACGACGACGGACAAAAACGACGAGGACGACGACGATGACGACAACGACGACGACGACGGAGGACAACGGCGACGACGACGACAACGGACGACGGACGGCGAACGTCGGACGAAGACGACGGACGACGACGACGACGACGAGGAACACTACGACGACGACGACGACTACGACCACGACGGACAACGACGACGACGACGACGATGAACGACGACGGCGACGACGACGACGACGGATGACGACTACGACGACGACGACGACGACGGACGACGACGCCGCCGACGACGACGACGACGGACGGCGATGACGACGACGACGACGGACACCGACGACGACGACAACGACGACGACGATGACGACGACGATGACATCGACCATGACGACGACGACGACAACGACGACGACGACGACGGACGACAACGACGGACGACGACGACAACGACGACGACGGACGACAATGACGACTACGACGACGACGAAGGGCGACGACAACAACGACGACGACGACCACGACGACGGACGACACACGACGACGACGGACGACGACGACAACGGACGACGACGACGACGACGACGACGGACAACGACGACGACGACGACGACGGACGACGACAATAATAACGACAACGACGACAACGAACGACGACGACGACGACGACAGACGACGACGACGACGGGCGACGACGACGACGACGAGGACTGGAGACGGACGACGACGATGATGACGATGGAGGACGACGACGACAACGACGACGACGACGACGGACAGCGACAACGACGACGACGAGGACGACAACGAATACTACGACGACGACGAATACTACGACGACGACGACGACGGACGACAACGACGACGACGACGACGGACGAAGGACGACGACGACAACTGAGGACGACGACGACGATGTGGACGGACGACGGACGAGGACGACAGACAACGACAACGACCACGACGACGACGACGGACGACGACGACGGACGACGACGACGACGACAGACGACGATGACGACGACGACGACTACGACGACGACGACGGACGACGACGACAACAACGACGACTACAACGAAGACGACTACTACGACGACGACGACGACAACGGACGACGACGACGGACGACGACGACGACGGACGACGACGACGACGACGACGACGACGGACGACTACTACGACGACAACGAACGACGACGACGACGACGAAGGACGACGATGCTGACGACGACAACGAAGGACGACTACTACGACGACGACGACGACGACGACGGACGACGGACGACGACAACGGACGAGGACGACGACGACGGACGACTACTACGACGACGACGACGATGGCTACTACGTCGACGACGGACGACGACGACGACGGCGGACGACGATGACGACGACGACGAAGGACGACAACGACGATCACGACTACGACGGCGACGGACGACGGACGACGGACGACGACAACGACGGAAGATGACGACGACGACGACAACGGACGAAGACGACGACGACGACGACGGCGGGCAACAAACGACGACGACGACAACGACGACGATGACTACGACGACGACGACGACGACGGACGACGACGACGACAACGACGATGACGGACGACGACGACGACGACGACAACGACGACGACGACAACGACGCCGGACGCCGACGACGACGACGGACGACGAGCACGACGACGACGGACGACGACGACGTCGACGACGACGACGACGACAGAGGACGACGACGACGACGCACAACGACAACGACGACGACGACGAAGGACGACGACTACGACGACGACGAACGACGACGACTTCGACGACGACTACGACGACGACGGACGGCGACGACGACGACAACGACGGACGACGACGACGACGTGGAAGGATGACGACGACGACGGACGACGACAACGACGACGACGACGACGACGGACGACGACGACGACGATGACGACGGACGAAGATGACGACGACGACGACGACGACTACTAAGACGACAACGACGACGACGACTACTACGACGACGACTACAACGACGACGACGACGACGACGGACGACGACGACGGACGACGACGACGACCACCACGACGACGGACGACGACGACGACGAACACGACGACGACGACGACGGACGACGATTACGACGACGACGGACGACTACTTCGACCTCGAAAGACGACGACGGACGACGACGACAACGACGAAGGACGACGATGACGACGACGACAACGAAGGACGACAACGACGACGACGGCGACGGACGACGACGACGACGGACGACGGACGACAACAAGGGACGAGGACGACGACGACGGACGACTACGACGATGACGTCAACGACGACAAAGACGACGACAACCACGGATGACGACGGACGACGACGACGACGACGACGACGGACGACGATGACGACGACAACGACGACGACGACGGACGACGACGACGACAGACGACGACAGCGACGGACGGCGGACGGCGGACGACGGACGACGGACGATGCCGACGACGACGACGACGATCACGGACGACGACGACGACAACAGAGGACGACGACGACGACGACGACGACGGACGACGACGACGACGACGACGTGGACGACAACGACGACGACTACAACAACAACAACGACGACGACGGACGACGAGGACGACGACGACGGAAGGTGACGACGACGACTGCGACGACGACGACGGGCGCCGACGACGACTACGACGGCGACGACGATGACGGACGTCGACGACGACGACGACGACGACGGAGACGACGGACGACGACGACGACAACGAAGGACGCCAACGACGACAACGACGACGACGACGACGACGGACGACGGACGACGACAACGGACGTGGACGACGACGACGGACGACTACTACGACGACGACGACAACGATGGCTACGACATCGACGACGGACAACGACGACGACGACGGACGACGATGACGACGACGACTACGAAGGACGACAACGACGACTACGACTACGACGGCGACGGACGACGGACGACGGACGACGACGACGACGACGACGACGACGGGCGATGACGACGACGACGACGACAACGGACGACGACGACGACGACGACGGCCGGCAACAAACGACGACGACGACGACAACGACGACGACGACGGACGACGACGACGACAACGACGATGACGGACGACGACGACAACGACGACTACGACGACGACGACGACGCCTACGACGACAACGACGACGCCGGACGACGACGACGACGACGACTACGGACGACGGCGACGACGTCGACGTCGACGACGATGACGACGGACGACGACGACGGACGACGAGGACGACGGACGACGACGACGACGACGACGACGACTACGACGACGACGAACACGACGAGGGACGACGACGACAACGAGGACGACGACTACTACGACGACGAAGACGACGACGACGACCACGGACGACGCTGACGGACGACGACGACGTTGACGACGACCACGACGACGGACGACGACGACGACGACGACGTTGACGATGACGACGACGGACGACGACGACGACGACGACGACGGACGACTACTTCGACCACGAAGGACGACGACGGACGACGACGACGACGACGACGACGGACGACGGACGACAACAACGGACGTGGACGACGACGACGACGGACGACTACGACGATCTCGACGACTACTACATCGACGACGACGGCGACAGACGACGACGACAACAAACGACGACGACGACGACGGACGACGGACGACAACAACGGACGAGGGACGACGATGACATCGACGACGACGACGACGACGACGGACGACGACGACGACGACGACGACAGACGACGACGACGAAGAAGACGACTACGACGACTGCGCCAGACGCCGACGACGACTACGACGACGACGACGACGGACGACGACGTCGAATACGACAACGGACGACGACGACGACGACAACGACGACGGCCGGCAACAAACGACGACGGACGACGATGACGACGGACGACGACGACGACGACGACAAAGACGACGACGACGGCGACGACGACAAAGACGACGACGACGACAAGGGACGACGACGACAACGAGGACGACGACTACTACGACGACGACGACGACGACGACGGACGACGATGACGGACGACGACGACGTTGATGACGACCACGACGACGGACGACGACGACGACGACGGACGACGACGACGACGACGTTGACGATGACGACGACGGGCGACGACGACGACGACGACGACGGACGACTACTTCGACCACCAAGGACGACGACGGACGACGACGACGACGACGACGACGACGACGACGACGACGGACGACGGACGACAACAACGGACGTGGACGACGACGACGACGACGGACGACGACGACGATTTCGACGACTACTACATCGACGACATCGACGACAACGAACGACGACGACAAGAAACGACGACGACGACGACGACGACGGACGACGGACGACAACAACGGACGAGGGACGACGACGACATTGACGACGACGACGACGACGACGACGACGGACGACGACGACGACGACGGACGACGACGACGACGACGGACGACGACGACGAACAAGACGACTACGGCGACTACGCCAGACGCCGACGACGACTACGACGACGACGACGGACGACGACGTCGACGACGACGACGACGGACGACGACAACGACGACGACGACGACGACGACGACGGACGACGGACGACGACAACGACGACGACGACTGCGACGACGACGACGACGACGGACGACGACGACGACAAAGACGATGACGGACGACGACGACGACGACTACGACGATGACGACGACGACGCCTACGACGACAACGACGACGACGACGGACGAGGACGACGACTACGGACGACGACGACGACGACGACGACGACGTCGACGACGACGACGACGACGGACGACGACGACGGACGACGATGACGACGGAAGACGACGACGACGACGACGACGACAAAGACGACGACGACGACCACGACGACGACGAGGGACGACGATGACAACGAGGACGACGACTACTACGACGACGAAGACGACTACGACGACGACGGACGACGATGACGGACGACGACGACGTTGATGACGACCACGACGACGGACGACGACGACGGACGACGACGACGACGACGACGTTGACGATGACTACGACGGACGACGACGACGACAGACGACGACGACCACGCAGGACGACGACGGACGACGACGACGACGACGACGACGACCACGACCACGCAGGACGACGACGACGACGACGACGACGGACGACGGACGACAACAACGGACGTGGACGACGACGACGACGGACGACTACGACGATTTCGACGACTACTACATCGACGACGACGACGACGACAGACGACGACGACAACAAACGACGACGACGACGACGACGACGACGACGACGGACGACGGACGACAACAACGGACGAGGGACGACGACGACATCGACGACGACGACGACGACGACGACGACGACGGACGACGACGACGACGACGACGACGACGGACGACGACGAAGAAGACGACTACGACGACTACGCCAGACGCCGACGCCGACTACGACGACGACGACGACGACGACGGACGACGACGTCGACGACGACGACGGACGACGACGACGGACGACCGCAAAGAAGGCGACGCGGCGTGCAAGGCCTCTGTTTCTCCGCTAACTTGTGCTGCTGCTCGCGGCGCTCCCTCCGCTGCCGGGCGCGCGCGTCCTGCGCGAGCGGGCGCGCGCTCGCAGCTCGCTCGGCGCTGCTCGCTCGCTGCTCGCCGACCCTTCACCCTTCTCACCCTCTCAGAACCCCTCGCGTTGTGAAAAAATCTTGACGGACAATTTTTCGCTGTTTTCGGTCTCCATGGGCCCTTTCCAGGCCCCGGCTCCGTCAGAACACGACTCGGGATGAGAAACCTTCCCCGGGGAGTAGGTCGGGACCTCTGGGGGTCGACATTATGAAGTATCCTGGCGGAAGACCCAACCATATGCAGTTGTGAGTACCGCGTTGTGAGTACCGATTGCTTTCGAGGGAGCTTTTGGTGGGCCACGAAACGTGTGAGGGGTGGGCCGACATGGTGCGGTGATGCCATGCGGGCGCTGCCACTGGGGACTTTGGTAGAGATCCCTGTGGGACCACGAAACATGTGAAGGGTGTGCCGAAACGGGTGCGATGTTTCCATGCGGGCGCTGCCACTGAGGCCTTCGATGGACATCCCTACGAAACGTGCGAGGGGTGTGCCGAAACGGGTGCGGTGGTGTTATCCGGGCGCTGCCACTGGGGCCTCTCGGTAGAGATCCCCATGAGGCCACGAAACGTGTGAGGGGTGAGTTGAAACAGGTGCGGTGGTGCCACGCGGGCGCTGCCACTGGGGCCTTCGGTGGAGCTTCCTGTGGGGTCACGAAATGGGTGAGGGGTGTGCCAAAACGCCTCAAGTGGAGCTCCCTGTTGGGCCACGAAACGTGCGAGGGGTGTGCCAAAACGGGTGCGGTGGTGCAATGCGGGCGCTGCAACTGGGGCCTTCAGTGGAACTCCCTGTGGGGCCACGAAACGTGTGAGGGGTGTGCCGAATTGGGCGCAGTGGTGCCATGCGGGGGCGCTGCCACTGTGGCCTTCGGTCGAGCTCCCTATGGGGCCACGAAAAAGAGACACGCGGAGGGCACAGGCGATGTGCCAGGACGGAGGAGGAGGAGAAGGAGAAGGAGGAGGAGGGAGGAGGAGGAGGAGCGGAGAGGAGGACGCGGGGCGCTGTTTTCCAAAAAGAGGACCCAACACACAAGATGTTGGGACAAAGAATGACGTCGGTGATATGGGTCCTGCTCTCTGTCCTCCTCCCTTCACCTCCAATGTCCTCCTCCTCCTCCGAGCCGTCCTGGCCTTCCACCACCCCGCGTTCTCCTCCCCCACATCCCCCTCCTCCACAGCGTCCTCCCCCCCATCCCCTTCCACTCGTCCTCCACAGCGTCCTTCGCATCATCGCGCGTGTGGTGTACTTAATCATCTACCCACTGAATGAGGGGTAGATGGAAGAGGAGGGCGGAAGGGGAAAGAGAAAACGGAAAGAACAAGGTAGAGATGGAGGAGAACAAAAGGAAGGGCGGAGATGGCGGAGGAAACGGAGATGGGGGGAAGCGACGGAGGGAAGGGAGGGCGGAGACAAAGACACGGGAGGGCAAGCAGGAAGGGAAGGGCGGAGAAGGAGGATGGACGGGAAGAAGAGGAGGAGGAAGAGGAGGAGGAGGAGGAGAAGCAGCAGGAGGACAGGTTGGAGGGGAAGAAGGAGAACCGTTCCCAGAAATGAGGGAAGCGGAGAAGACGCAGAGTGGAAGAAGGATAACGAAGAGGAGAAGGCCATATAGGGGCAAGGAGAACAAGAGGGAGGAGGGCGATAATGCGGGAGGAGGAAGAGGAGGGCGAAGATGTAGGAGGGGGGAAAGCGGAAGGTTAAGGGAGGAGGAGGCGGGGGGGAAGGGTGGAGGAGGGCAGGGGTGAGAAGGAGAAGTTGCGGGGGGACGCACCTGCACTACCACGGTAGAGCACCAGATCAGGAACAGGTTGGCACGAATGGTGGGAACTAACAAGCGCGCGATCGTGTATTGCTTGATACTGTCATCAACATCATAATCAGCATTGCCAAATTCACCATCATCATCATCAACATCATTATCATCATCAGCAGCATCAGCAGCAATATCAGCATCAGCATCATCAGTATCATAAGCATCATCACCACCGCCACCACGACCACCTGCATCATCATCATCAGCAGCATCATAATCAGCAGCAGCACTACTGCTGCTGCTGCTGATGATGATGATGATCAGTAACAACAGTGCTCAGCATGACTCGCCAGCACAATCACCATCGGAAGCATCATCACCTACATCATCATCAGCATCATCAGCATCATCACCAGCATCATCAGCATCAGCATCATCATCATCATCATCAACGGCATCATCATCATCATCATCATCATCTGCAGCATCATCATCAGCAACATCGCCATCAGCATCAGCATCATCAACATTATCATCATCAGCATCCATCATCATCATCATCGTCGTCGTCGCTATCACCATCGTCACCATCGCCACCTTGACCGTCGTCGTCAGTATCGCCATTACCACCAACATGACCATCGGCATCATCATCATCATCATCATCATCATCATTTAATCCATCATCAACCGCCATGCACCACCCACAATCCACGATGCAACCTTGCATCACCCATCATCATCATCAGCATCGTGAGCATCATCATCATTGTCATGATGATCATCATCATAATCATCATCAGCATCATCATCATCACCAACATCATCGTCATCATCAGCATATTCGTCATCATCATCATCATCATCATCATCAACAGCATCAGTATTGTCATCATCGCCATCAACACCATCGTCGTCATCGTATTCATCCTCCTCCTCACCACCGTCACAAGCATCATCGTAATCATCATCCCCGTCTTCCTCCTCCTCCTCGTCGTGGTCGTTATCAGTATCATCCTGGGCGGACCTGAAAGGGCAGGTCGGGCGGGCGTGGCATTAAAGCGGGCGGGTCGGACGCCAGAACTGGCAGGCCAGTCGGGCGGGACATCAAAACGGGCGGGCGGGTGTCCAGGCAAGCTCACGGGCGTACTTGACTGGAGGGGCCGGCGGGCGGACCCTAAGTGGAGGGTCGGGCGGGCGGACCCTAACGGACGGACCAGGCGGGCTGGCCTGGCGGGACATGCAAGCGCGATTCCCGCGCAGATCGTAAGGATTCTCGGGCGGGAACGCGAGTCCTGGGTAAATTGTGAGAATGCCCTAGCACTTGCCAATTCCTGAGTGGCGAGAGGACGCTCCCTGCGTAAGTTGTACAGAACTCTCACGCGAAAACATGATAGCTGAAAGGCGAGGGCGTGATCCCTGAATAGATTGTGAGGACATCGGAAGCGGGAGCCGTTGCTATTGCAGCCCGGGGCCCAGGGGCCCGGGCCCTATGTGGGCCCAAAGACTTCCCCTGGCAAAATCAGGGTCAGAGCGTCGAGGCGAGCACGTAAATCGAATAACAATGCGTACCGGACATGGGGGCAATGATAATGATGATTAAGAAATGGGAGTTCGACAGCATCAAAACATCACCATCCTCATTCACATCGTCAGCATCACCATCAGCATCGCTATATCGCCATATCGCCATATCGGCATAGCTATCATCATAATCCTCCCTCTCCTCCTCTTCCACCTCCTCTTCGTCATCCTCACCGTCATCATCAACAACAATAACAGCGTCATCATCATCATCAGCAGCAGCATTATCTACATCATCTACATCATCATCGTCATCGTCATCGTCATCATCAGCATCAGCATCATCATGATGATGATGATCATCATCATCAGCCTTATCCGCATCAGCATCCTCATTAGCAGCAGCAGCATCACCATCAACATAATCATCATCACAATCACCACCACCATCATCATCAGCAGCAACATCATTATCATAGGCATCATCATAATCAGGATCATCACCGGCCCGATTCAAATCATCAGCAGTATAATCACGCTCAGCATCTCCACTGCATCGTCAAGGTCATAACTGTCATCAACAACTCATCCTCAGCATCATCCTTTACATAATCTAAATATTACTCACCCATAACCATCACCCGCAACATCGTCATCAATATCATCGTCCTCATCAGCATCATCATCCTCATCATCATCACCCTCAACAGCATCATCATCATCATCATCATCATCATCATCAGTAGCAGCAGCAGCAGCATCATTATCCTGATCAACTTCCTCATCCTCATCCTCATCCGCATCCTCCTCATCGTCATCAGTACACTCACAAAGATATTGTCATGCACGGCTGGCCTGGCACGAGCGCGCTCCGAATGAGATTCGATGCTGCTTCCGCGCCGAACCTGCGAGCACAGGCTAAAGGGGCTGCCGATCGCTGGGACCACGCTCAGGAGATGACGCGCCGTGCGCGCAGATCAGGCGTGAAGGGCTCGCGTGGGAGAGTGGAAGGGAGCCAGGAGGATGGGATAGGGAGTGTGAACTTGCATGGGGGCGCTCGGTGGGCATACATGATGTGGAAAAGCGCTCAATGCGCTGCTGGTTGCGCGCGCCAAACGGGTCTTTGCATGCCTTCGACTGAAAAACGCCACTCGGCAATACGAAGCCAGGGCAAGGACAAAATCGGACAGGGCCGGCGGCTCTGGAGGACGCATCGGGCGCCGAGGCCGTTCCAGAGCGCCCTGGAACACTACGAGAGTGCTCCACAACGCCCCGAAACGACTTATCCCTGTCCTGGCCCCGCCCAAGTCGGGCTCTCCCATCAGAACATGTTTTTTTATTCGGGATAACGCCCGTGACGAGCCCCGCACCCCCCTACCCTCCCCTCCCCTAGTCACGGCACGATTCGTGCCCGCCGACGCCGTGCTGGTGGAATTAGCCATTCCTATGCGCTCCCAGGCGGCGCCAGCGCGAATCGCGACGTGACCGACCCCTCCCCCCCTCCCCCTGTCGGCGACGAGCCCAAAGGGGAATGAGAAGGGGCGGGCCTTTTTAGAGGGCTCGGAAGTCCCCTGGCCTTCTGCAAGATTTTCGAAGCCTCCCCCGAAGACACAAAAAACGTCTAAGAAGGCCAGAGGCCTTCTGATAAGTCCCGCCGCCTTCTGAGAGGCCCTCTCCTTCTCACTTCCCGCCCTCGCACGCCGCCGATCCTCTCCCCCCCAATCACCCGTTATGTCGACAGGGAAAAAGAAAATGCCCTGCTGGGAAGGAGCGAGGGTGCGCAAGGTCTGGGCGTGCGCCCGCGGCCGCGGCAGGCGCGCGCGCGAACACTCGCCTTCCGGCCGAGGCGCGCGAGGTCCGCGGCCCAAGGCCCGCCTCCCCACAATCCCCGCCCACCCGTGCCGAGCGCGTGGTACGTCCAGCGCCCTGCGCTCTCGCGCAGCACCCCGCCCCCCTAGCCTCTGCGACCACTCGTGAAACCCTCCCCCGTGTCGTCTTGCTGGCCCTTGCGAGCATCGGCGCTAACTGACGCTGATCGACGCTCATCGACGCTGCCAACACTGACCGACGCGAATCGACGCAAAACGGCGCTGAATCGACGCTGATCGACGCCAAATCGGCGAACTCTCGTCGATTACCAGACGCTAGCGCAAGCGAATCCACTCTAAAGAAACCCTTTCGAGGACATACAACAATCCCATGAGGACCCCTGCGCGCGCGCCTGGCCGAGGCACACGAGGACCGCGGCCCTGCAGCCGGCCTCCCCCATGCTTCGCCGCCCGTGCCGAGCGCGTGACATGGGGGTAGCATCATCACGGGTCCACTTGGCAAGCTTGCCTTTTCGCTCCATGACCAAGTCTCCAGCCGTCAATCACGCTGGCTGCTGGCTGCGTCCTGCACACACCGACCCCACGGGTTCAGAATCGCAATCCGTGCCGAGCGCGTGATGCGTGCGGCGCCTCGCGCCCTCGCGCAGACGCTCACGAGAGGCCAAGTCAAGATGGGGTAAGCCTGGTCAGGGGCCGAGCAGACCGCGCCGCACGGGCTTAGCATCCTACCAAGAGAGGCTAAGTCCAGACGAGGTAAGCCCGGACGGAGGCCGGGCACTCCGTGCGGACTTAGCATCCCACCAGGAGAGACCAAGTCCAGACGGAGTACGCAAGCCCCGACGGAGGCCGAGCCCTCCGTGCGGCCGGCCCTCCCCCGCACGGACTTAGCATCCTCCGAGGCCCCCCCACCCACCCCGCCAGGGAAAAAAGGGGGGGGGGCGGCTCTCTGAGGCCCAGAGGCCGCAGGCCGACGCGCCGAGCCTCTGGCGGGCGCACGCGCGCCAAGCCCAGGGCTGCCGCGCGCGCGCTCTCGCCGGGCGCCTGCGCGCTCTCGGCGGCGCGCACGAGAGGAAAGGGGGGGGGAAATTTCTTAGAAAGAGGCTGCCTTCTTACAAAGCACCGGCCTTACATCCACAGATAAGGCCCGCGCCCTCTAAGAAGCAGGGGTGCTTCTAAGAAGCATTCCCCTCTCCCCCTACCCCCTCTGCGCGTGGCCGACCTCTGCGCGCGGCGCCTGCTCACTGCGGACGGGTCGCCGCTCATTACCAGCCTCGGACTTGCCTCTACCACTGAGGTTGACAAGCCCAAAGGTGGGGACCACCTTAGGGCTACGCCCTCGAGGTCGGCACGGAGATCAGGCGATGCCAATCGCAGGGATAGGGAGGCAGGTAGTTAAGTTCCACGTCAGCGGACCCGTCGGCGCGGCTCGGTCGCCCTTGGCCTCGCCAGCGTCGGATTCGCTATGGGCCTCGCGCGCGCTCGCGGGCACCAGCGCTCCTCTGCGCGCAGCGCCCGCTTGCGCGGCCGGGCCGCCGTCTCAGGGGCAGGGGATGCCCGTCGGCGCGGTTTGGCCGCCCTTGGCCTCGCCGGCGTTGGGCGGATCTGGCGGGGTTGATCAACGAACAACACACATTCAAACCTCTAGGGAGGTGGAATGGGGAAGGGCAAGGCGATGAACGCGCCATGGGTATGGGTGCGACTTGTCGGACCCCGACGGGGGTTCCCGCTCGAGCGGGGACCTCCATCCGACAACCCGCAACCGTACCCCCGCCCAAGAATTCCACCCCATGAATTCGAATGGACGTATGGGTAGGGGTGTGTAGGTGTCAGCTCGTGGGGGGTGGTTGCGTCGGCTTCGCTGCGGTCGCTGCAAGCCTTGAAGACTCGCGTGGCCAGGCCGATGCTGATGCGATCAGGCGTCTGAGCACTGTCCTCAGGCTGGGCAGGGCGTGGCAAACGGGCAAAAAGTACTGGCTGGTGAGGACTGGACCGTCGACGTCGCTCGGCTGAGCGCCCCAACTGCGGCGTTGCCAACACGGTACGAGTGGCGCCCGGGCCATGATGTCGTATTGCGAAGAAGGCGGGGGGGAGAGAAAGAGGGGAGGGAAGCTGGAGGTGACTGCGGAGGACGAGAATGGAGGACGACGACGACCGCAGATGAGGATGGGCGGGCAGAAGACAGCATCAAGGTTGAAGAGGGCTTTTCTGAGCCGCGCGCGTCCTAATCGCAGCACCAGCGCCATCAACGTCCCTACGGTTGAGGAAAGGCTGGCATCGCGAACGAACGGTTGCGCACTGGCGCATCCTGGGGGAAAAAAACGGATTCGACAGCGTAGAGCAAATTGGTAGCGGAGTGTGAAAGGATGGCGGAAGAGTATCCCGCAAAATCGGAACTGAAGGGGGCAGAATGGTGGTAGGGAGGTGCGAAGCCAGCCGAGAGAGGGAGACGGAAAGGATGGGGGGGAGGAGAAGCAGAAGAAGGGAGAGAAGGGAAAAGAGGAGGGAGGGAGAAGAGGAAGGAGACAAATTGGGTGCACTCGTACCACATCCGACATCCAACCACTCCCAACGATCCCTTCCCAAGGCGTTGAATCCCTCTGTCCGCCGGCCCAGGTGTCTTCGGATATCTGGGCCTCCAAATGGTAGCTCCAGGATACTGCCCGTCGTTTGCGGTACATCGATCAAGGCTGAGAGCTTCTGCACAGTAGGCAGGAGCTTGCAAAATCCCACCAGCCCTTTGGGCGTGAGTGGTTTAGAGAGCCCGCTCTGTCCTCAACCCCCCTTCTTCCCCTTCGGGGAGGGGTTTACCCCTCCCCCTACCCCCTCCCCGCCCCAAGACGGCCCAAGAAGCTTCCAAGAGGGCCCCAGGACAGCCCAAGAGGGCCCCAAGACGGCCCAAGAGGCGCCCAAGATGGCCCAAGAGGGCCCCAAGACGGGCCCAAGAGGGGGCCCAGAGGGGGACCACGAACCGCAAGCTCGAGCCTTCCGCCCCAAGAGGCCGCCAGGAGGCCCCAAGGAGGCCCCTCAAGAGGCCCCAGGAGACCCCCAAGAGGCCCAAAGGAGGCCCCGAGAAGCCCCAAATCGGCCCCCAAAATGCTTCGAACCTGCTTCCAGGAGGCCCCCGACAGGTTCAGAGGCTCCCGAGAAGCTACGTCAAACTCCCAGCGAGCGGCCGGACGAGGCCCCCCACAAAATCACAAGAGGGTTCCAGTATTTGTATCCTTCAGCGCTCTCTGGCCTTCTTCCCCCTGCCCCCTTCCCTGCGACTTTCGTTGACTCAAGCTCGCCTCCTAGCTAGAACCTAAGCGCGCGCGAAGCGCGCGCGTTGTTCTAGTCTTATATAACCGCTAACGCGGATTGTCCTGCTCACCTCGCCCTGGCACCACACGGGTGGTATCAATGTTTTCAGGGCGCCGACGCGCCCCCGCTCTGGTGCGCCCCTGGATCCGCGCCGCCTCGACGCACCAAGGATTGCAACAGAAATCAGGTTCAAGAAATGTTGGAATGGCATGACTGATTCTGCTGCTCCTGCTCCTGCTGCTCCTCGTGCTCTCCTTCCGCTCCCCGCTCCTGCTGCCGCTGCTGGTGCTGGTTGTCTCCTCCTCCCCCAACCTCGGCATTGATGACGCCGTGGGTCAGGCTTTGCGGGTTCGGGGTCGAGGCTCCAGGGCTAAGGCCAGACAGCTTGCTGGTCGCGCTCGAGCTCTTCGTGTTTCAAAATTGGCGAGCGCCATTGGACGCAGGGCCCGCAGGCTCTGGATCGCTGGCCCCTCCCCGTCGCAAACTACGCCTGCGAGTGCTACGGGGTCTCTCCCTAGGAGTTGCTGGACCTCAGGAGATCGTTCGCCAAAGTTTTGAAACCTTCTGCTGCGCAGCGCTCTCTTCGGGTGGTGCTTCTCCTGGAGAAGGACGTGGCTCACTCAAGTTGCTTGTGTGTGTGTGTGTCGTTGGCATCGCGAGGTCTGGGCCGCGAATGCTAGACTGCACGAGGCGGCTCTGTCTTTGCCCAAGCTGCGCAGGCTTTGGGCGGCCGTCAAGGCCAAAGGAGTTTCCTCGTGGCGAGCCGTGGCTGGCCCAATAGCTGCGGTGCTGATGGCCCTGTCCAGGCTAGGTTGGGAGATGCCCTCTTTCTGTTCCCTGCAGGACGACTTAGGGAATACTCACGAGCTTCTCTTCACCTCCCTAGCCCTCCTTAGGACGCGCCTCGTGCACTCGGTCCTCCGCTGCCTGGAAAGGGACATCGGCTGTAAGCACCACTTCAAGCATAGGCTGTCCTATGATGTGGTCAGCGCGGCGCTGGCTTCAAAGAAGTTCACACCTTTGGGGAAGGGGTCGCTCCGTGCTTCTGCTTGGGAGGCGATTTGGGCGAGGAGTTCTGCGAGGAGTAAGGATATGATTTTCCCGAGGCTTGCGAAGAGTGCGGGGGCCCCTCGGACACGGTTTTCCAAAGACTATGGATCTGCCCAGATTGCGATGAGCAGCGTCGAGAGCTCGTGCCCGACAAACTTGTGGACGGTGCCGTTGCGTTCGCGTCACCAGGTTCAGACAAGCTCTTCCTGCTCATCCATGGGGCCCCCCCTCACCCAGAAGATCGCATCCCGCCCCCTGCGCACATGGACGAGTGGACCTGGGACTACACGTGGTATGTCGATCCCCCCCACCCCACCCTTGGAAATTTGTAGGCCAGCTGTTTGTGGACGGTTCCTGTAGTAGGCTGCTGGCTCGTGAGATGAATCGTGCTTCGTGGAGCGTCATTCTCTACGTGGGCGGGGTCCTGGCGTGCCGTGTCATGGGGCTCGTGTGGGCCCATTTTCCTCAGACCCCCCAGTCTGGCGAATCTTGCGCCAATCTTGTGGCCATCCAGCTCATGACTGGACCCAGCACGATAGTTTCATATTGCAAGGGTGCAGTATATTCCAATGCCCTGCCTGTCACGCTCCAGTGATCAGAGAAACGCACGTATGCTGGTCACCCCCTGCAGGCGCGTGCGCACCCGTCTCCTGTGCATGCGCAGTCGGTCACGCACGTTCGCGCGAACCAGAGTGTTGACGAGCCACACATTTCCGACCATGTGCGGTTTGATCGAGAGGGCAACGGTGCCGCCGATCAGGCTGCTAAGTTTGCTATCGCTCACCACCCTCGGCCTGAGTCATCAGTTGTTGACGACATCAAGCTGGAACTGAACTCTGGTCGTGCGTTTTGCCTGCTCATTTTGAAATTGCTGCCGCTGTGGAGCTTTCTCCGGGAATTTGGGGCCGTCGCCTACACCCCCCTCCCAAACTTCTTAAAGTGGAGCCTTCAGTTGTCCCCCGCGTTTGGGCGCGCATGGGTAATATCTGGCGCTGCTCGACCTGTTGGAACATCAGCAGGAAGTGCTGGCCTTCAAAGCCCCCTCCTGGCAGATGCACTGGCCAGGTACACAATGATTTCAGTAATGCGCCGGCAACGACCATAAGTGTTTGATTTTGCCGTGCAGCGACGGCGCCACTTTCATTTTTTACTCTGCGTGCCTGCCATGCTGCTCACGCGGCCGCGTGGCTTCCCTTAACAGTAAGTGCACCCCGCCTCCTTCGCGCTTCGGCAAATGGGCGTGGTCCATTGTCTGTCGAGGAAAGCACCCAAACGGCCGAATGTTTCAGTTAATTCATCCTTTGATTTGGATGAGGTCTCAGCGCTCGCCAGGGTGCCCGAGGCCAGATCTGCCTGCTCATATTAAAACCCTGCCGAAGAGGAGCGGGTTGACAGTCTGGCCGCCTCTCTGATTAACAGGACTCGAACCCAGGCTGTGATTGATGACCTCTGTGGGGAGGATGATCTAGCACCGCTAACTCGGGCCTCAGATGGCGACCTGGCGAGCGGAGACTCGGATTAACGGTATCCCGAGTGTGTATTCCCTTGGTGCGGCATTTCGGGCCCGGCCCGGCTGAAAACGTTGCAACGTCTCTGCCAATTGGCGCCTGGCGCCGCTTCTCTGATCGCAAGGCCGTTCATTTGAAGTTTTCAGCTCGCTGAGGCGAGCCCTCCCCGTCAGGTGCCCATACGCGTTTCCTGTCGAGGGAGCCTGCTGTTGTCGCCGCCTCCGTCATCAGCAGAGTCATTCAGGGGTTGAAAAGAGGGAAAAATCTTACTCATCATCGCCATTGTTCCATGCACAGCTCATTGGGCGGGGGTAGGAGACGACGGCACGCCGATCCTCTAGACAAGGCGGATCTTCATGTTGATTCCGCTCCATGGCGGGCTCCTGATCCATCCTTTCTCTCGGGGGAGGGATGGTATTTGGTGCTTTCCTTTTCCAGTATCTTTAATTCTTTACGCTTCGCGTATCCCCACCAGCCCATCTCACAGCAGCAGCTCTTGCGAAGCATGCCGACAGTCGTGTTTTTCAGGCGTGTGTCCGCTTGGCCCCGCATATATCCCTTGTCCCTCCTTCCTCCCGCCTCCTTGTACATCCTCTTTGTGGATTGAGAGCGGGAGAAGGACGAGGCGGAGGAGGAGGGAGAGAAAACGCTCCTCGTGATTTGAGTCGTTTGGGGTTTCTCGTCCTGGTGTGAGTCGTTCGGGCCCTTCTTCCTGGTGTGAGTCGTTCGGGCTCTTCGTGGTGTGAGTCGTTCGGGCTCTTCGTCCTGGTGTGAGTCGTTCGGGCTTCTCGTGGTGTGAGTTGTTCGGGCCCCTCATCCTGGTGTGAGTCGTTCGGGCCCCTCCTCCTGGTGTGACTCGTTCGGGCTCCTCGTGGTGTGAGTCGTTCGGGGCCCGCGTCGTGGTGTGAGTCGTTCGGGCTCCTCGTGGTGTGAGTCGTTCGGGCGCCTCGTCCTGGTGTGAGTCGTTCGGGCCCCTCCTTGTGGTGTGAGTCGTTCGGGCTCTTCGTGGTGTGAGTCGTTCGGGCCCCTCGTCCTGGTGTGAGTCGTTCGGGCTCCTCGTGGGGCCTCTTGGGGGCCTCTTGGAGCCTCTTGGGGCCTCTTGGGGGCCTCTTGGGGGCCTCTTGGGGGCCTCTTGGGGGCCTCTTGGGGCCTCTTGGGGCCTCTTGGGGGCCTCTTGGGGGCCTCTTGGGGGCCTCTTGGGGCCTCTTGGGGGCCTCTTGGGGGCCTCTTGGGGCCATCTTGGGGCCTCTTGGGGGCCTCTTGGAGGCCTCTTGGGAGGCTCCGGGGGGCCTCTTGGGGCCTTCTTGGGGCCTCTTGCGACCTCCTCAGAAGCGCAAAGGAACGCTGCCCCTTGAGAAGGACAAAATGAGGCCAAAACCTTCGTAAAATAAATGATTTTGCTATGAAGGAAGATAAGCGCGGCCCCCTCAGGAGGCCAAAATGGGGCCAAAACCGTAGTAAAATCAATGATTTTAGCTTCGAACAAGAGCAGAGGGGCCAAACTCGGTCCCCCTGTCGGGGCCCCGATCCTCGTGAGGGTCGTCGTTTTTTAGCCCTCCCAGGAGTCGAAAAAGACCCCTCTGACCACCCGCGGGGGTCCCTCTCCAGGCCCAGGGTCTTGGAGGCCTCTTGGGCCGTCTTGGACGCGGTGAAAGCCCAAGATGCGAACATGCGAAAAATATACGTTTTCCCATAGGAATGGCACGATTTTTGTTTCTTGGACCTCTCTTGGGGTGCCTCTCGGAACGTCTTGGGCTGATTTTGGAAGCCTTTTGGCGCCTCTGGGCGGCGTTTTGGCGCCTCCTGGGATATGTTGGGCCGGAAGCTCGGAATTCGAGAGTGGCTTTCTCCTTCTGGGACCCCTCTCGAAGTCGTCTTGGGGTTCTCTTGGGCCGTCTTGGGGCCGTCCTGAGCCACTCGTGCGCAGCCTTGGAGCGCTCCCGGAGGCCTCCTAGGCCGTCTTGGAGGCCTCTTGGGCCGTCTTGGACGCGGTGAAAGCCCAAGATGCGAACATGCGAAAATATACGTTTTCCCATAGGAATGGCACGATGTTTGTTTCTTGGACCTCTCTTGGGGTGCCTCTCGGAACGTCTTGGGCTGATTTTGGGAGCCTTTTTGGCGCCTCTTGGCGGCATTTTGGCGCCTCCTGGAGCCTCTTGGGCCGGAAGCTCGGAATTCGAGGTTGGTTTTCTCCGTCTGGGACCCCTCTCGAACTCGTCTTGGGGCTCTCTTCGGCCGTCTTGGGGCCGCCCTGGGCCACTCGTGCGCAGCCTTGGAGCGCTCCCGGAGGCCTCGTAGACCGTCTTGGGCGCCTCTTGGGCCGTCTTGGACGCGGTGAAAGCCCAAGAGGCGAACATGCGAAAAATATACGTTTTCCCATAGGAATGGCACGATTTTTGCTTCTTGGGCCTCTCTTGGGCTGCCTCTCGGAGCGTCTTGGAAGCTTCTGGGACCTTCTTGGTGTCATGACAGGCGTCTTGGAAGGCATCTGGAGCCATCGGAGCGCGTTCCGAAGCCGCCTGCGAACGATCTTGGACGGCGCCCGGCGGTCCGACGAGCCTCCGGGCCCCCCGGGGCCCGCATTTGTGGTCGAGGTCCCGTCCCCGGGCCCCCGGACCCGGTGCGCCGTTTTATGTACATGCAGCAACACTAGCACAAAACTGAACGGTTTCCCTGCAAGGGGGGCTGGGATTCCAAAAAACAAAGGGCGGCGGTGGGGCTGTTGGACGGTGAGAGGAAAAGCTGCAAGCGAAAACCCTCACTCACTTCCTGAATCCCATGCTGAAGCAAACCCATCAGTCATGCCATTCCAGTTTTTTCCTGAACCTGATTTCTGTTGCAATCCTTGGTGCGTCGAGGCGGCGCGGATCCAGGGGCACAGAGCGGGGGCGCGTCGGCGCCCTGAGAACATTGATGCCACCCCAAAGACGCAAAACTCGTTAGCGGTTCGAGGTGCTCCAATTCAGTCTAGCTTTCGCCCAAGGCACCACCGAAATACCGGAACGGCAAGAGGCCCCAAGTACTCTAGCGAACCCATTGTCGATGAAGATTCTGGCCAGGCAGGACCCAAAGCGATAAGGATAGGCGGCCGCTCGCTTAGCCCAGCGGACCCCGAGAGGGCCCCCACCAGTCAACACGATGTGGGGCTGCTTTGAGTACTCACAGGGCCTAGTTCCGTAGCTACCACACTTGAAAGTCGTGTTCTCGATTCCTATCAGTCCAGCGCACCACAGGGTCGTAGGTTTTTTTCCATCTGGCCCCGAAACCACATGTGTGAGTCACGATGTTCTCGACGTCGAGGCCTCGACTGAGGCCTTGAAACTCAGGGGTGGACCAAATCAAGCACGTTCGCGGGTTCTCGATGACCCACGGTACGTTGCGCTGAGAAGCGTAAGCGCAGAACTGGGCAGTCAGCTGCACGAGGCGGGTCCCCATCTCGAGCTGTCTTCGAACATGGGGCTCAACACCCGGCAGCCCAAGGATGCGTTGTTTGGAGCGGATCATCGGCCTTCTCGCAATACTGCACGTGGTACACGGGGGGGCGCAGAGCAGGCCGAGACAACGAGGATGTGCAATCAACTTTCGGATGCGTCGTTGCACACTGACGCGCGTGACATCGCCCTGTGGGCCCTGCAAGATATCGAAGGCGAAAGCATCGATCCCTCTGCGCTTAGCGGCTCGGCTGAAGCTGCCGCACCCGCTGAACACCTCAATCACGAAGAAACCTCTCCTGGCGGCACGCCTCGGTGTGCGCGGAGCTGCTGGCCAGCTCTTAGCATGGCTGCCTCGAGCTCGAGCGAGCACCTGGTGCACATGAGACTGCTGCGCTGGTCCAGCTTGCTGTAGACGCCCTGCACCAAGGCCCTCTTCTCGTACCTCCTGACCGACGCCATGCTCCTCCATCCTCCCCGACGTTGCACCTCGGCGAGGTCGAGGCGGTTGTGGAGTCGATCCAGGCTGGCACCAGAGTGCCTCTCCATGTACAGGACTGGCTTCAGGTAGCTGATGCCAACCACGCCGCATACGGCGATGAAGCTCGCGTTCATCTGCTTCAGGCTGAAGTCCCACGAGGGCCCCGTGCTGGGGCGGGCGTCCACGTACATTTTCAGTATGTCTGACCGCCAGAGGCGACTCACGATGAGGCTCTCGCGCACCGCCCCCGCCTTGCTGGACTGGCCGTGCTCGACGGGGTGCAGCAGGATGGCCGCCAGCGCCATGTGCCGCTGCGACGTCACCCTGAGCACCTGGGTGGTTCTGAAGTCCAGGCACTCCCCCGGCCGCATGTAGGCGTCCACCATTAGCAGCCAGGCCAGCGCCATGCCCAGCCCCTCCATGCGCAGCAGGTTCACCGCGATCGCGGCCAGCACCTCCCACGGCAGGGGTCGGCGGGCCCTCCTGGGCACCAAGCTGCGCCAACCCCGCAGTGACCGCGTCGCTCTGGGCAGGGTCATCATACCCTTGGCATTGTTCACAGGTACCACGTACTGTATCGCTGCAATGAGCTTCTCTCTTGTCGACGGCGCCTTGCCCTCGAGAAAGAGCCGATCGAAGTGGCAGACCACGTGAGCGTCCAGCTCCGCCGGGCGCAGGCTGAGGTCTACGACACTCTGCTTCGTCTGGAAATCCGAGAGCCGTCGCTTGTACTGACCTCGGGTCTTCAGCGTCAGCGAGGCCTCCTCGGTGATACCGGGGCCCTCTGTCGTGTCCCGCAGCTCCCCGTGGGTTGCCAGTCGCCTCGCGGCTCGCCTCTCCTGCAACTTCAGCTCCTTCTCGCGCTCGGCCTCCTTGAGTTCCAGCAGGCCCAGGATCGGATGACCAGGAGCTCGGCGGTTGGCCCCGACCAAGCTCGACACGTTCAGGCCGGCCTTCTGCCGCTTGCCCTCCTGCGTCTCGCTCGACCTGCCGGGCACCCTCGGCTGGCTTGTCGCCTGCTGGTTCTGATCTGACCTGCTCCTCGAGCGAAGATGATTTGGCCGCCAAGCTGGCGCTGACTGCGTTGCTCTTCGTAGATGGCTCTCGCTTGCGGGAGGGTCCATCGGCGGGATTAAGTTCAGAAGGTATCCATCGACATACGAATCTGGATCGAGTGGCTAGAGCCCACGCTGCTGCCTTACGGCGAAGCATGAGAAGACGTGGATCTCGACACCTGCCCTTGGAGAGAGACAAGATGAGCCCAAGATTATCTCCCAATATCAACCACGAACGCCCCCAATCTTTTGGATCCTGCACGGCCTGACGAATAGCTCCCAAGAAACCACGCATCTCGGTGACATGTGTCGGCCCATACGTGAAGACGGGTTGGAATCGCTCGACGGACCACGACGTAGCCTCTACCACGTTCGCGGGCACCTCGGGGAACTCCCTATTAACGTAGACGTTGCTGAAATCGACCTCCTTATCTTCCCAGACTCCAGCCCCGAGCACCGAGACGTCCTTCAACGCGTTGGCGCGAAGGGTTATACCCTGCTGGGTCCTCGTCGTTCTTGAACCGCCATCTCTCATGCCACCTACCTACAGACTGTGCATCCCCCACCGTCCAAGCCCCCCTTACTGCACCGTGCCCAGACTCACATGCATCATAAGCCAGCACCTCCTGGGACCATTTCGGATCCAGATCCCGAGAGGGAGAAATCAGAAGCCCTTGGATCGAGCGGAGTTCGTGGAAAACGCTTTTCCAAAGGATCCTGGGCTCCTTAAAATTCCCTCGATCAAAGTCATAGCTAGCACGCAGACAACTGAGGAGTTCACGTTTTAGCAAGGCAACGAACGTGAAATGGCCAATCAGCCGTTCGAGCTGGCGGCTGGTCATCGGCGGCCGCCGGCGATGGATCCACTCCAGCGCCCTCCTGAGCCTCCAGCGCCGCTTGGCCGCAACGGCCACGCGGCAAGGCTGCCCCTGCTGCGCGGCGCCCAGCATCTCCATGCTCTCGGCTGCGTCCGACTCGTCATGGGCGGCGTAGCCCGCCGCCTGCAGCGCCTCGCACGCCGCTCGGCGCAGCCGCGTCACCTCATCCCTGTCGCGGCCCTCGATCAGCAAGTTGTCCACGTAGACCGTGCGCAGCGCGCCCCCCTCTGGCAGGGGCGGTGGCCGGAAGTCAATCGCCCGACGTCGTGGCCCCAGCTCGGGCACTCCATCGAGCACGTGCTCATGAATGCGCTGAACGATGCATAGTGCCCACTTCCAGCCCATGGGAACCACATTCATCAAGGGATAGAGCATGGTGTCCCCAGCCAGGTACTGCCCATCCAACTGCGCGATGCCGACCTCATTCGCCTTCACTGCGTCCAGTCCGGAGTAGGGCAGCAGCCAGGCTGGCATGCGGTGCTGGTAGAACGCGTTCTGGACGTCTCCTCCTGCATAGAAAAGCTGACGACCTTCTGGGACCTCCACCTCGGCGAAGCTGCTGCCGGAGACGAGGTGCACCTTGGGTGCATCCACGAAGTGTTGGTTGCTGCGACCGCAGTCCACTACGATGCGGATATTGCCGTCCTTCATGTTGACGAAGAATATATTGATGGCCTCCTTCCGACGACGCGCCAGGCGGAAGATCCCGCGGGCGAGGCCGTTGCGCTGCGGTCCTCCTTCAAAATGGCATCGCCATACAGCGTCGGCAGGCCCTCGCCCCGCCTCGCCTGCTGCACCTCGCGCGGCTGCCGCAGCCACGCGTCGCGCTGGCCCTCTGTGAAGTGCTGGGGCATGTCCAGCGGCGCGTTGGTGGCCAGGGGCGCGGGCTCGTTACCTTTGGCCGGCCAGCTGACCAAGTCGCGCGAGTAGGGCCGAACGGGGGAAGTCTCGTCGCTATCAGTGTAGGTCGAGGGCGTGCCCCCGAGAAGCTCGTCGAAGGCTTCCTTCGGAGTAAACGAATTCCCCGGCACGGGGGCGCGGGCCGAGCGCAGCGCCCGCGCATCACTGTAGATCTCGGCGGAGGGGCCACTCAAGCCGGTGACGGACTCCACCTCGGGCGTCTCAATACCTGCCAGGCGGTTGATCGCGCGAACGGTGTTGCACGTGGCCTCCTGGACCTTCAATCGTCGACGAACTCTCTGCTCAGTGCCCCTCGACAATCGCTTGCTACCACTGTCGCGCTGCTCTATCCGCGGGCAAGCGAGGGGGGAAGAACCACCCCCCTCTCCAACGGCGGCGTTCCGACGATGAATTGGCCCCTTCTTCGCGCCGCTGCGGCCGGGGGCCTCCGCAGCGCTGCCTTCCCTCAGGGGCTGGCCTTGCCAGCGCTTGACTTGCCTCCTATGTTCTTCTTGGCGGCCCCCTCCTCTTCGCGAGCCTTCCCCCGCTGCTTCGCCACCTCCGTCTCCTTGCTTTTCTTCTCCGTCGCGCACTGCGCCAGCGACGGGTTGAGCGCCACGCCGCGGCGCAGACCTCCTGTCCTGTCGCGGCCCAGGTAGTGCTCGATACCCTCCAGCTGCAGCGCCCCGCTGGTCTCCTCCACCAGTTGGCACAGCCGCGCCAGCACCTCCACGCTGGCAAGGTTGCCGCCGTCGCACTGGTCGTCGCACACGGACAAGTCCAGCGCCAGCCCCACCAGGTCGCGCATCAAGGAGGCCGTGGAGTCGGGCGAGATGCGCTGCTCCATGGCCCACTTCGTCTGCCGCGCGTCGAAGGTCCCGCCGTGGTCCCGCGCATACTGGGAGAGCCACAGCGCGGACCTCTCGCCCTCGAGTGGGAAGTCATCCATTGGCCCCACCCGCATGCGAGAGACCGCCGCCGAGAACTCCGACCAGCGGCGTCCTCCTGGATCGTAGACCACCGGCGACAGCGCGCGGGCGTCAGCACCATCCCCAGCGCCGCGCACCTCCTGAGTGGCGGCCAGGCTGGAGGCGGGGCAGGCGGTGACGACCTGGCCGTCTGGGAGCCTGTGAAGCGCCCTCTCGCCCATCACCTTGTCGCTGTCCGTCAGCTCTATCTCGTCACCGCGCTTGATGGAGCCTAGCGTCTCCATCCCTCGCGACCTCCCCGGCGTCGTCCAGGGCGGGGGGCGTCGCGGTGCCGCCCACCTCCTCGTGCAAGAGCCCCCCGTCGAGGTGGTCAGCTGCGGGCCGATCTCCAGACGGCCACCCAGCGGCACTGTCCCCGATGGCCGGGGGCGGCTCCGCAGGCGGCGGCACCGGCGGGCCCTTGCGGCGGCGGCGCACCGCAGCCTCGGCAACGGACAGCGGCTTGCGCTCCCCCAGGGAGTCCAGGTACAGCGTGTGCGCGGGCCTGTCGAAGCCCATCTCGACTGCCAGCTGACCTGCCTCCCGCAGGCGCGCCAACAAATCCTCCTCCCCCAGGTACTCCTTGAAGCGGTAGGTTCGGCCCCGCAAGAAGACGGGCAGGGCCCCACTGTCATCCAGCACCACGGCACGGCAAGGGCCGTCCTCAGGACTGGAGCAGGCCATGTTCTCGATGTACATGTCATGGTCGGGCGTCTCTATCACCCAGTGCTGAGCATCCAGTTGGCCCAGCAGCACTCTCTCATGCCACACATTGTCGTCACTGTAATAGACGGCCACATAGCCGCCAGGGAAGAGCTCACTCCAGAACGCCTCCTCCCCGACGGCGCGGCCGCTGGCCAGTCGGAGCACTGCCATCCCTCTCCACTGCGGCACGCGCAGGCTCGGCTCCTCCGCGCTCGCCGCTATCCTCAGCGGCGGCCGGGCGCGCCTGCTCGCCATCGCGGCGACGGCGGGCACAGCACTTGCCGACGCTCACCACCAGGATGTGACCTAGGGCCGACCCCAGCACCTGCCAGGCGGGCTGCTGCGTCAGCTCGTGCCCGTCGGTCGCCTCCTCGCCAACGCCCTCACACCGGCACTCGCAGGCCGGCGGCTCGGGGCAGGCCAGAGGCACCGGCGCACTCAGCCACTCGGGCGGCTGGGGGCACTGCTCCTCGCGGGCCGCGCCCGCCCCTGCAGCCGCGGCCGCGGCGATGGTGGCCGCCTCCGCGGCCTTGCGGGCGGCGCTCACCGCCGCCTCCACGCCGCCAGAGGCGCCCCAGCCGGCCTGGTGCAGGAAGGCCTGGTAGAGCAGGTCCGCGTGGCGCAGCAGCACGGCGCCCACGACGCCGACGGCGGCGTGCTGCGGCCGCAGCGCCAGTGCCATGCAAAACCCGCGGCACTGGCCTCCCCTCCCTGAGAGGAAAAGCTGCAAGCGAAAACCCTCACTCACTTCCTGAATCCCATGCTAAAGCAAACCCAGGAGCAGCAGCAGGAGCAGCGGGAGGAGAAAAGGAGAGGCGGAGGCAACGAGGGGGGGGGGACCAGAGGCCGACGCGGAGCCGTGCCTCCACGGGGCAGAGAGGCGCACATTGGTCGGGAGGACGGCGCGCGCGCGCTCCGACGAGGTGCGCGCGGCGGGCGGGAACCGCGGGCTAGCGAGGCGGCCAGGCCGACGGCGGCGAGGCGTCGCTGGGGAGGCGGCGTGTGCGCGAGGCTGCTGGTGGAGGTGGAGAGAGCACAGGGCACGGCGGCGCGCACGCCGCGAGGTGGGGACGCACAAGGACATGGTGGTACTGCGTGCCCTCCTCGGAGGCGTGCGTCCGGCCCGAGCATACAGTAATAGGAGAGCTCCAAACAATACACCACCACCAGCCCTGGCCAGGCCCATCGCGGGCCCTGGACTGGTGTACAGGCCTTCCTGGCCTAGGCCAGGAGGTCTGTACACCGATCCAGGGCCCAATAAGTACTTGGCCAGGGCTGGTGGTGGTGTATCCGCTGGCCCCCTTGTGGGGCCACCAGGCTGTAGGCCTAAGGTTCGCAGTTTCCTGTACCAGTTGCAGCTTCCAGTTTCCACTGTTGCAGTGCTGCTTCTTGCTGCTTACTGCTCCTTGTTACAGTTCTGCTTCTTGCTGCTTACTGTTCCTTGTTGATGGATCGCGCGAGGGGGGGAGGCCCAAAACGGGCATTTTTACCACCGCCAAAACGTACTGTCTGAATTGCTGGGGTGGGTAAAAATTGACACCCCTCACGCAGACTGGCGGGGTCAGGGTGCAAACACACACACACACACACACACACACACACACACACACACACACACACACACACGGGATTTGCCACATTTCTGAAATTCGGTGGCAACCCTCACGCAGATCGGCGGGGTCAGGGTCCAAAAACACACGGGATTTGCCACATTTCTGAAATCTGCTGGCACCCCTCACGCAGATCGGCGGAGTCAAGGTCCAAAAACATCAGGGATTTGCAACATGTCTGGCAGCAGATCGGCGAGGTCAGTGTCCAAAAACACATGGGATGTGCCACATTTCTGACTTCGGTGGCACCCCTCACGCAGATCGGCGGGGTCAGGGTGCAAAAACACACGGGATGTGCCACATTTCTGAAATTTGCTGGCACCCCTCACGCAGATCGGCGGGGTCAGGGTCCAAAAACACAAAGGATTTGCCACATTTCTGAAATTCGGCGGCACCTCTCACGCAGATCCGTAGGGTCAGGGTCGAAAAACAAACAAGTCCCGACACTGCTTCACGGCGAAGCCAAAGCCTCATGACTTCGCTCTTCCATGGCCCATTCTCCGAGAGAGGGGGCCGGCGGCAGGGGGCGAAGCGCTTACGGATAATTGGCGCCCCTCCGAAGTACAACGATCACGTAGCAGGTCGTTTCCCAAGCCCGCAACGGAGCAGGTACTGCAAAATTTCTCGCCGCGCGCGTCGCCCATGTGAGGGCGACGCGCACATTGTATCAATACGTTTGGGTAGCGCCGATGGGGGGGCCACGGAGCGGGCCGAGGGAGAGGGCCACGAGAAGCAGGAAGCGGCTCCCGAATCATTGGGGCCCACACCCGGGCGAGATCGCCACGAGACCGTTCTGCATTTTTCGGTTATGACCCAGGTGACCCTGTGGGGGGAGGGAGGTGCGGGCCGATAGCCCGACCTTTTCGCCCTGGGTAACCCCACGTGTGCCCGCGCGCGCCGGTACTGCGTGCCCGCTTCGGACCTGCGCAACCGACAAGGTCAGGTTATCCTGGGAGGGAGGACGGGGGACGGACGGTTCCGATAATATCGGCGGACACCAGAAAACTATCTCCATTCAGAAGGACGAGAGAAACGTATCGATCCTGACACCTGGCGATCGTTGCAGCGGGAACACCATGTTGAGATACCAGAGACGATCCGATTGGACCATCCCTGGACGGCTCGCCCTGACCACCCGCCAAGGACAAGCCAAGGGGCGAATATGTGTACGCGCGCAACACTGCACGGTTGACCCAAATTGACGTCATCCTCACACACGAGCGAGAAACTGCAACTGATCTCGGACCGAGAAACATCTCTGTAAGCTTCACTGGTGCAAAGTCCTGGCCTGGCCCGCCAGAACACCCCCTTCTCCAGAACCAGGACCCCCCCCCCTCCCCAGCGAGACCCCCCCTGCACCCCCACCCCACCCCCTCGCCGCCGACGACAAGGCAACGTCGTCGTCATTGGCGAGTCGGTCGGGCGGACGGGCGGGACACGTCGTCGTCCTCCTCCTCCTCCGCCTCCCTCCTCCTCCGTCCACCTCCTCCGTCCACCTCCTCCTCCTCCTCGCCACTTGCCGGCGGCGGGCGGTGGGGGCGAACATTCCCCGGGGGAAAGGAAATCCCGACCGCCGTCTGGGCGGACGTGGTTTGACGAATTAGTTTTTCCAACCTTCGTCTTCCCCTCAGGGTAAAAAGTTTACCACTGTTCCTTATTGATGTACACCCCCTCCCCCAGGCGACCGGAATCCAACCAGGAACCATGAGGACACCATGACGACCCGCCCCCCACCATCCCTGTCAAAAATTGATCCCAGTGCGGCCCTACCTAGGAGTTGGAGCATCTAGGAAAACAACATCTACATCTTCACCGACAGCTACATTAACATCTACACCTGCATCTACATCTACATCAACATCAACAGCGAGACTCACATCTACATCTACATCTACACCTACATCTACACCTACATCTACATCTACATCTACACCTACATCCACATCTACACCTACATCTACATCCACAGCTACATCTACAATTTCGCATTGGTTTTGCTTTTGCTTTGCATTGCCTTGCCTTTGCTTGTGCTTTTGCTTGTGCTGTTGTTTTTGCTTTGCTTTGCTGTTGCGTTTGCTGTGCACCCAGCGACAGCAGGCTGTTCAGCACTGCTCGCGGCTCCTGCAAGTGCTGCAGAGTGTTCAGCACTGATTGCACTAGGTTCAACACTGCTCGCGGCTCCTGCAAGAGCTGCAGGCTGTTCAGCACTGCTCGCGGCTCCTGCAAGAGCTGCAGGCTGTTCAGCACTGCTTGCAAAAGCTGCAGGCTGTTCAGCACTGCTCGCGGTTCCTGCAAGAGCTGCAGGCTGTTCAGCACTGCAGGTCCGGCTTTGCGTTGCTTGTGCTTGGCTTTGCTGTTGCTGCTGTTGCTTTGCCTTTGCCTTGCTGCTATGCTATGCTATGCTACGCTGCGTTATGCTATGCTATGCTATGCTATGCGATGCTATGCGTTGCTATGCTACGCTATGATGCGCTATGCTATGATATGCTATGCTAGGATACGGTCGTGTGCACTGTGTTATGCTAGGCTATGATATGCTGTGATATGATGCGCTATGATATGCTATGTTATGATATGATATTATAGGTTATGCTATGGTATGGTATGATTTGCTGCGCTAAGCTATGATATGCTATGCTATGATATGCTATGCTATGCTATGCTGCGACATGATATGATGAAATATCCTATGCTACGCTATGCCATGATGTGCTATGCTATGCTAGGTTATGTTATGCTATGATATCATGCGCTATGACATGATATGCTGTGCTGTGTTATGCTATGCTGCGATGTGATATGCTATGATATACTGAGCTGTGCTATGCGTTGCTATGCTATGTTTGGGTATGATATGATATGATGTGATGTGCTAGTGCTGCGCTGCGCTATGCTGCGCTGCGCTGCGCTAAGCGAAGGTAAGCTAAGCTAAGTTAAGCTAAGCTGAGCTAAGCTAGGCTAGGCTAAGCTAAGCTAAGCTAAGCTAAGCTAAGCCACGCCACGCCAAGCCAAGCTAAGCCAAGCCAAGCTAAGCTGAGCTGAGCTGAGCTAAGCTAAGCTAAGCTAAGCTAAGCTAAGCTGGGTTAACCCAGGGGGCGCAACTGGGGGAACCGCGGGGCGGATCCTGGGGGAACCGCCCGGGGCGAAGCCCACTGCCCGGCCCCTTTAACATAGAGAGTAAGAACCCTTTCTAGGCACAGCCTAGGTAGGGAACAGTACAACCCGCATTCTGCCTCAACTTTTGGAGCATACGCAACCAACCCGATGCGCCCCCCCCCCCCACCCCATCCCTTTCAAAAAACAATACAACCTTATCCCGGCCAAGCAACCTAACAGCGATGTGTAGGAGCATATCTGGAAGCATTCCCCTCAAGATGCATATGATAATACAGTTGTAGAATTCTGCTGTTCTCGCAATCGCAGTCGCATTCGCGATGACAGTCGCAGCGGCAACGGCAGTCGCAGTCACAGCCTCAGCCTCAGCCTGCCTCAGCCTCAGCCTGCCTCAGCCTGAGCCTCAGCCTGCCTCAGCCTCAGCCTCAGCTTGCTTCAGCCTCAGCCTCACTCTGCCTTCAGCCTCGGCCTCAGCCTCAGCCTGCCTCAGCATCACCCTGCATCAGCCTCAGCCTCAGCCTCAGCCTCAGCCTGCCTACACCTCGGCCTCTGCCTGCCTCAGCCTCAGCCTCAGCCTGCTTCAGCCTCGGCCTCAATCTGCCTTCAGCCTCGGCCTCAGCCTCAGCCTGCCTCAGCCTCAGCCTCAGCATCAGCCTGCCTCAGCCTCAGCCTCAACCTGCCTCAACCTCGGCCTCTGCCTGCTTCAGCCTCAGCCTCAGCCTCAGTCTGCCTTCAGACTCGGCCTCAGTCTCAGTCTGCCTCAGCCTCAGCCTGCCTCAGGTTCGGCCTCAGCCTCAGCCTGCCTCAGCCTCAGCCTCAGCCTGCCTCAGCCTCAGCCTCAGCCTCAGCCTGCCTCAGCCTCAGCCTGAGTCTGCCTTCAGCCTCGGCCCCAGCCTCAGCCTGCCTCAGCATCAGCCTGCTTCAGCCTCAGCCTCAGCCTCAGCCTGCCTCAGCCTCAGCCTGCCTCAGCCTCAGCCTGCCTCAGCCTCAGCCTCAGCCTGCTTCAGCCTCAGCCTCAGCCTGCTTCAGCCTCGGCCTCAGCCTCAGCCTGCCTCAGCCTCACCCTGCATCAGCCCCAGCCTCAGCCTCAGCCTGCCTCAGCAGCAGCCTGCCTCAGCCTCAGCCTCAGCCTCAGCCTCAGCCTACTTCAGCCTCAGCCTCAGTCTGCCTTCAGCCTCGGCGTCAGCCTCAGCCTGCCTCAGCCTCAACCTCAGCCTCCCTCAGCATTCAAAATGTGGCCCAGGAATGGAGTTCTGGGATCTCGAAGAACACGAAGTGGCCTGCAGTTGGCTCCGGGCATTCAAAATCATGCCCAGGAATGGAGTTCTGGGAACCCGAAGAACACGAAGTGGCCTACAGTTGGCTCTGGGCATTCAGAATCATGCCCAGGAACAGAATTCTGGGACCTCGAAGACCACGAAGTGGCCTACAGTTGGCTCCGGGCATTCGAAATCATGCCCAGGAATGGACTTCTGGGAACTCGAAGAGCACGAAGTGACCTACAATTGGCTCCGGGCATTCGAAATCATGCCCAGGAATGGAATTCTGGGACCTCGAAGACCACGAAGTGGCCTAGAGTTGGCTCCGGGCATTCGAAATCATGCCCAGGAATGGACTTCTGGGAACTCGAAGAGCACGAAGTGGCCTACAGTTAGCTCCGGGCATTCAAAATCATGCCCAGGAATAGAATTCTGGGAACTCGAAGACCCCGAAGTGGCCTACAGTTGGCTCCGGGCATTCAAAATGTGGCCGGGGAATGGAGTTCTGGGAACTCGAAGAGCACGAAGTGGCCTACGGTTGGCTCCGGGCATTCAGAATGTGGCCCGGGAGTCGAGTTCTGGGACCTCGAAGACCACGAAGTGTGACTGTTTGCTTAAAACGACTTCCCCGGATTCTCCCTGGCACCTGCCCAGACCCCGTTCTTGCGCCTGTGGCGTGCCTCGGCCTCGACTCTCTCCCTGCGCTGGTGCTCGATCTTCGAGCGCATCGTCGCTGAGGCCACCATCCACGTCGGGGCCGCGTCGGCTGAGCCGCCAGGCGGCGCGATGCCCAACATGTGCTGGGCCCCGACGCGGTCGCCGCTCCGCTGCTCGTACACGTATGCCGCTAGGCGGCGGAGTCCGATCTCCATCATGTCGTCCCTGGCCAGCGCCTGCGCGATCTCCAGATCACTGCTGCAGTCGCGGAGGCGGAAGTCGACCGACGTGGCTAGGGTCCACAGGTCGACCCACGCTGGGCTGGTCCTGCTCCCCCGGTATCGCCGAGCAATCCAGTCGCGTGCGCCCGTCGACCCCTCGCCTCTCGTCGCCCTGTAGATCTCGGGGGCTGCTCGCTGGAGGTCCGCGGGTAGTGGAGAGCCCCACCGCGTTTCCTCCGAGCCTCCTGCGGCGGCGGCCAGGCCCTGACTGGGGCTGGCCTGCCAGATGCCCGCGCCTGCGGTCAGCGCGGCCTCCGACGCGAGGCGGTCCAGCGCGGCCCCTAGCTCCTCGTGGCGAGGGGCCGTCGCCGTCTGCTCGCCCACGTAGCCGAACCCAGGCAGGAGGCGCTTCGCCTCGGGCAGCAGCTGCCCGCTCGAGTCCAGCGCGTGGGTGTTGGACCAGAAGCGTCGCCCCCGCATGTAGTCCTGACCCCTGGCGTTCGCGAGCGCCGTCAGCAGCTCCTTCACCTGCCTGGCCTGCTGCCGCACCTTGTTGTCCAGCTCGGGCGGCCTGTGCTGCGGGGCGCCAGGCGAGCTCCCTGCGGCGGCGGCGGCACCCGCCTCTGGGGCGGTCGGGGCGGCCAAGCCCGCCCACGCCCCCAGCGCGTCCAGGCTCGCCGCGCCCGCGGGTGCCTGGGCAGCCAGTCCCGCCGGGGGCCCGACGGGCCCTGTGGCCGGCCCCGCCATCGACGCGCCTGGCACCTGCGGGATCCCCGGCGGCGGCGCTCCGACGTCGGCCCGCCCGTGCATCGCACTGTCGGGCGGGCCGCCTCCTGGGAATCCCCCGCCTGGCATCCCCATCGCTCCCGACAGGGCCAGCTGCTGCATCTGCGCCGTGAGGGGCGCCATCTGCGCTTTCGTGGCCTCCTGGTCGCAGTAGAGCCACCATGCCTGTCGCACGGCCCGCGCCGTGGCGAGGATGCCCACCGGCCCGCAGACGGTGAGGCCCGCGAGGCGGGCCCGCCCCGTCGAGCCCAGCTGGGCGGCCAGGGCTCCTCGTCCGCCCGTCAGGGCGAGACGCCCCCACGCCGCCGCGAGCCACCAGCTGCCTTGGCTCGCGTCGGCCGTCAGGGCCTCTGGGGAGGGCGGCGGCGGCTCGCCTGCGGGGACAGCGTCTAGCCCGGGCGGCGCGGCCGCCGCAGCCGCATCTCCCCCCTGCGCCATGGCGGGCCCGTCTGGTGGATACACAGCGGCACCCTTCTGGGTGCCGCGGGGGAGACCTGCAAGAGGGTGCCCGCGGAGGCACCTCGAAACTCGCATCAGCGAGTCATGATGCCTTGACCTTGAAACGGTTTCGGGCGCAGGCAAGACCTGGAGACAACGTCCGAAACAACCGGACATGTCCCGCCCCTTGGCCCCTTCGCTAACCTATCTGAAATCAACGTTCACAAACTCACTCACCCATGTATGTGTGTATATATATGTATATGCGGTGCACTCTGTGGCGCAACATATGTGGCGCCACCTGCGTGGTGCAATTCACTTGCCGAAGTTGAGAACGTCAATTCCACTGCTCGCCCAATCATCACACCCACCCACCCGCAACTTGGTTTGCAAAACCCATGCGGGAGCGATTGCGATGAGTGCTGGGTGTTGGCTGGTGCATTTCTGCGGCCGCACTAGCCCGTGCGTGCTCGCGCGCGCAGCCGCCAGCTATTTTGGCGCGGCCGACGCGAACGCGGTGGCGCTGACCGCTAGGCACATCTTAATTAGCGAACATTTCAGTGCGAGTCGGCGACTTGGGCGGGAGCGGTATCATGGCAACGTCGACGAAGGTATACACAATGATGATAGTAGCGATGCTGGCGACGATGCTGACAGCGACGACGGGGCAGCCGCTGACGGCGCCCATACTAATCACGCCGACGGCGATGACGGCGTCTTCGCGTCGGTGATGAAGGTTTTGGAAAGAATTCGACATGCGCGCGCGGCAGACGTGCGAGAGTGGTCCGCATGGTATTATTTGAAACGGATCGTGCCAACCCAGCACGCGCGCAAGGGCGTTCGAACGATTTTAACATGCCCGCTCGAAGCCCGCTTGGCAGCATGTTATGAAAGTGTTGACAAGCATGTGGTTTTCTTAAGACTTCGCAAGAACGCGCGCGCACGCTTGTGTTGAACATCCGTATTGCGAAACCTTGTTCCGCATGTTTTTTGGATACTCGATTTTGGATTCCTTCCGGAACCCAATGTTTTTGAAGGATTCCGGCATGCGCGCGCGACGACGCGAGCGTGTGCACTTCCGATTTTTTTGGCAAGGGACGATTGACAGCTTATGATTCGTGATACACGGATGTGCGCGCACACTTTTTTGCAGACAGTGGCAGGGGGGTGCGATACCTGCCTGGCTGGGATAGTTTGAATTCACAAGGAAGATGGACGTTGGGTCAGAACCACATGTGCTTTGTACCAGTCCCCGGGGAATCGATAAGTCTGGGGGGGGTAAAACCTATCTCCTGTTTTGGGAGGAGAACCTACGTTGTGCAAGATATATGGTGCAACCCATGTGATGCAAGATTTGCGGTGCGAGCTCTATTGATGGTGCAATATACGAAGTGAATTAAATTTCTGTTCGCAGTGAGTTGTCCACTCCACTGCTCGCGCAAACATCCCACCCACCCACCCGCAACTTGGATTGCAAAATCTCTTAAGACCGTGACGGTGGGTACCACATGGCACTTGGCAACAACAGCGACGCCGACGACGACAGCGACAACGACGATGACGACGCGGCCGACAACGACTACGACGACACCGACGACGTCTCCAACGATTTCGACGACGCCGACAACGACGACGACGACACCGACGACGACGACGACGACGACGACACCGACGCCGACGACGACGACGATGACAACGACGACGACGATGACGACGCCGACGACAACGATAACGACACCGACGACGACGACGTCAACGACGCCGACGACGACGACGACGACGACGACGACGACGGCGGCGGCGACGACGACGACGCCGACGTCGACGCCGACGAAGACGACAACGACGCCGACGCCGACGACGACATCGCCAACGACGACGACGACGAAGGAGGGAGGACGACGACGGCGACAACGACAACGACGAGGGAGGAGGGAGGACGGCGACGACGCGAACGACGAAGAAGGAGGAAGGACGGCGACGCCGACGACGGCAACGACGAGGGAGGAGGGAAGACGACGACGACGACAACGACGACGACGACGACGACGACGGCGACGAAATAGGAGGGACGACGACGACGAGACGAGGACGACGGACGACGACGACGACGACGAGGGAGGAGGAAGGACAACCACGGCGACAACGACGACGGAAACGACCACGACGCCAAAGAGGACGACGACGACGAACACGAGGAAAGACAAAGGACGACGTAGGCGACGACGACGACGACGACAACGACGCGGGAGGAGGGAGGACGGCGACGACGACGACGACGACGACGCAAGAGCGCGCGCGCACGCTTTGGTTGAAAATCCGTGTTGCGAAACCTTGTGTTTTTGTAGTTTTTTTGGACACACGATTTTGAAACCCTTCCGAAACCTATGGGTTTTGAAGGTTTTCGGCGTACGCGCGCGACGACGCGCGCGTCTGCACTTCGTCTTATTTGTTGCAGGGGGTTCTCGCGACGGCACACGCGCAAGGGCGTTCGACAGATTTCGACATGAGCGCGCGCGAAGCCCGTTTGGTAGCATTTTGTGGGAAGCTTGAAAAACCTGTGGTTTTCTCAAGATTTCGAAAGAGTTTTCGCGGAAGCTGTTTTAGCAAATCAGTGTTGCGAAACCATGTGTTTTTGTATGTTTATTGGAAACTCGATTGCGAAATCCTTCCCGCACCGAAGGTTTTTGAAGGATTTCGGCATGCGCGTGCGACGACGCGCTCGTGAGCACTTCGTCTCATTTGCTGCAAGGGATTCGTTTAAAAAGTGTTGTGTTATAACAAACATGTCACCGCTTAATGTTTTTTTTTTTACAAGGGAACCTCAGGGGGGGGAACCCGGCCTGGCTGGGATGATACGATTTCATATTTAGGATGAACGAGTGTGCAGAATATCTATATATATATACATATGTATATATATATATATATATGTGTGAAATCATATTATCCCAGGGAAGCCCGATAAGTCCGGGGGGGGTGGAGTCTATTCTTTTTAGAAAGGAGAATCTACGATGTGCAATTGATTTTTAACCATGATGTGACACATCCCACGCTCTTGCAAACATCCCACCCACCCACCCGCAACTTGGTGTGCAAAACCTCTTAAGACCGACTACGACGACACCGACGACAACGACTACGACGACACCGACGACGTCTCCGACGACTTCGACGACGATAACGACGCAGACGCCGACGACGACGAAGACGACGACGACGCCAACGAAGACGACGACGAGGGAGGAGGAAGGACGACGACGGCGACAACGACGACAACGACGAGAACGACGAGGGAGGAGGGAGGACGGCGACGACGCGAACGACGAAGGAGGAAGGACGGCGACGCCGACGACGACAACGACGAGGGAGGAGGGAAGACGACGACAACGACGACGACGACGACGACGACGGCGACGAAATGGGAGGAACGACGACGAGACGCCGACGACGGACGACGACGAAGGAGGAAGAGGAAGGACAACCACGGCGACAACGACGACGGAAACGACCACGAAGCCGAAGAGGACGAAGACGACGAACACGAGGAAAGACAGAGGACGACGTAGGCGACGACGACGACGACGACGACGCGGGAGGAGGGAGGACGGCGACGACGACGACGACGACGACGCAAGAGCGCGCGCGCACGCTTTGGTTGAAAATCCGTGTTGCGAAACCTTATGTTTTTGTATGTTTTTTGGACACACAATTTTGAACTCCTTCCGAAACCGATGTGTTTGAAGGTTTTCGGCGTACGCGCGCGACGACGCGCGCGTCTGCACTTCGTCATATTTTTTTTCAGGGGATTCTCGCGACGGCACACGCGCAAGGGCGTTCGACAGATTTCGACATGCGCGCGCGAAACCCGTTTAATAGCATGTTGCGAAAATCTTGGAAAACCTAAGGTTTCCTGAATTAAGATTTCGCAAGAGCTCGCGCGGAAGCTTTTTTAGCAAATCACTGTTGCGAAACCATGTTGGAAACTCGATTGCGGAATCCTTCCGGCACCGAAGGTTTTTGAAGGATTTCGGCATGCGCGCGCGACGACGCGCGCGTGCACACTTCGTCACATTTTTTGCAAGAAGGATTCGTGAAAAAGTGTTTGTTAGAACAACAAATGTCACCGCATAGTGTTTTTCACAAGGGAACCTCAGGGGGGGGAACCCGGCTGGCCTGGGACATTGTGATTTCATATTTAGGATGGACATGTGGTCAGAATCATATGATTTACATACCCGAAGGGGGGTAGCGGTAACGCCGGGAGGGGGGGATAGAGTCTATTCTCTTTTTGGAAAGGAGAACTAATTTCTGTTCGCAAAGAGTTGTCCACTCCACTGCTCGCGCAAACATCCCACCCACCCACCCGCAACTTGGCTTGCACAATCTCTTAAGACCGTGACGGTGGATACCAAATGGCACTTGGCAACGACAGCGACGCCGACGACGACAGCGACAACGACGACGACGACGCCGCCGACAACGACTACGACGACACCGACGACGTCTCAAACGACTTCGACGACGCCGACAACGACGACGACGACGACGACGACACTGACGACGACGACGCCGCCGACGACGATGACGACGACGACGACAACGACGACACCGACGACGACGACGTCAACGACGCCGACGACGACGACGACGACGACGGCGGCGACAACGACGACACCGACGACGACGACGACAACGACGCCGACGACGACGACGACGTCGCCAACGAAGACGACGACGAGGGAGGAGGGAGGACGACGACGGCGACAACGACAACAGCGACGACAACGACGAGGTAGGAGGGAGGACGGCGACGACGCAAACGACGAAGAAGGAGGAAGGACGGCGACACCGACGACGACAACGACGAGGGAGGAGGGAAGACGACAACGACAAGGACGACGACGACGACGACGACAGCACCGAAATAGGAGGGACGACGACGAGACGCCGACGACGGACGACGACGACGACGAGGGAGGAGGAGGAAGGACAACCACGGCGACAACGACGACGGAAACGACCACGACGCCAAAGAGGACGACGACGACGAACACGAGGAAAGACAGAGGACGACGTAGGCGACGACGACGACGACGACGACAACGACGCGGGAGGAGGGAGGACGACGACGACGACGACGCAAGAGCGCGCGCGCACGCTTTGGTTGAAAATCCGTATTGCGAAACCTTGGGTTTTTGTAGATTGTTTGGGCAAGCGATTTTGAAATCCTTCCGAAGCCGATGGGTTTTGAAGGTTTTCGGCGTACGCGCGCGACGACACGCGCGTCTGCACTTCGTCCCATTTTTTGCAGAGGATTCTCGCGACGGCACACGGGCAAGGGCGCTCGACAGATTTCGACATGCGCGCGCGAAACCCGTTTAATAGCATGTTGCGAAAATCTTGGAAAACCTATGGTTTCCTGAATTAAGATTTCGCAAGAGCTCGCGCGGAAGTTGTTTCAGCAAATCAGTGTTGCGAAACCCTGTGTTTTTGTATGTGTTTTGGAAACTCGATTGCGAAATCCTTCCGGCACCGAAGGTTTTTGAAGGATTTCGGCATGCGCGCGCGACGACGCGCGCGTGCGCACTTCGTCACATGTTTTGCAAGGGATTCGTGAAAAAGTGCTTTGCTAGAACACAAAATGTCACCGCATAATTTTTTAACTAGGGAACCTCAGGGGGGGGGAACCCGGTTGGCATTTGACATCGCGATTTCATATTTAGGATGGACATGTGGCCAAAATCATAGATGATTTACATACCCGGGGGGGGTAGCGATAATTCCTGGGGGGGGTAGAGTTCATTTTGTCTTCAGAAGGGAGAATCTAGGGCGGCGACCTGGCGATGACGGGGCGGCCACGGCGGCCACATTGCCGCCAGACCGACAGACAGGCCCAGAGGACGGGCGGCGACGAGGCGGCGACGGGGCGGCGACGCCTGGCACGGAGCCGCCAGACCGACACACAGGCCCAAGGTCTTCAGACCCAAGTCAAAAAACAGAAAAAAGCCTAAGTGCAAGCACTGGTTGGGGAATCTTTATATCTCTATACGCACATAAATATACTTACATGTAGAGAGAGAGAGGGGGACTACACAAAAAAGAGCGAGATTCAGAGACTGGCGCGAACGGCAAGCGTGCCACGCATCGGGCCCGAAAGAACGTCTCGGCAGCTCTGGCTCTGCGGCATATGCATCAAATAACGGCACGAGCGAGGAGTAACTGAGCGGGTGCGCGAGCCTGCTGAACGCGCCCTGCATCTGCACGAGTCTCCTTCTGCAGCCGGAGCCGGCAACAAAAATAGTCCTTCGTGAGATTAAAACGAGGCAGCCACCCTCCCTGCCTGGCACCGCCTGGACATGCAGGAAGAGGCAGTACCGCCCGCTCATGAGGGCAGACTGGCGGATCTGCTCTTCTAAAGCGAGCCCGAGTTCCCCCTCGGGGGGTGGGGGGGGAGCTGGCCCCCCCTCCCCCATGCCCTCTCCCTGGCCATCTGAAGTGGAGGGGGGGAGGCCTCTCGCGCCCACGGATACCCCTCCCGCAAAGTCGACTCCCCAGACTTCTCCTGGGACCGTTCGGACAAGAATTTCGAGGGGTGCCCCAGCCGTGCCACGTGGGTGCCCTAGAAGGCTCAAACAGGCCCCAAGACAGTATGACTCCAACACAAAACCAGATTGCATCCAGGGCGGCGCACGTAGCCTGAGCTGGCCCAAGATGGCCTCAACCGTGGCCCCGAGAGCCCGAAGAAAATCCCAAGACGGCTCTGAGATGACCGACCAGCCTCCCGAGAAAGCCTCCGAGAAGTCAGTCAGAAGATGGCGTTTCCATGGGTTCGTCATCTGGCCTTTCTGGTCTCCGATGGGCCTCTGAGGCATCAAGATGGCCACGAGGTGGCCCAAGAAAGCCCTCAGAGAGGCCCAAAAATGGCACCAAGCGGGCCCGAAAGGCTCCCAAGAGAAACCCTAGAAAGCTACGTACAAGGAAACATCAGAGACGATTCGTAGGGTTCCAAGGGGGGTCGTAGTTGAGGACCTCCCTTCTCCCTCGATGTCAGAAGGCCCTACTGCTCCCAAAAATCCCCAAGAGAGCCCCAAGAGAGCCCGAAGAGCACCTGAAGAGAGCTCCAAGACGACTCCAAGGGTCTCAAGGGAACCCTCAAGAGGCTCCACAAGGGTCCAATGGGATAATTTTGGAGACTGCATGGGCCGACCTCATTTGGTTGGACTCGTGTCCTCACTGTGTTTCACGAATGCTCGTCCATGCCATGTCTCACGACAGTTCGCTCGGAGGCCGTTAGGAATTTGCACGTTATTCCTGGTTTGACGTGATTCTGCGATGCACGGCTGGTAGATCGGCGATCGGCCCCCCAGTTGCGACGCCGCACATTCCTGGGCGTGGTGGGTCACCCAGGTCCGTCTCGGCGAGACGTGGGCGGCTGTGGACTGCTGGTCGAAGTCCCGGGGACATCGACCCGCAGTCCCCCGTGGGGGCAAGGGGCGAATTGACCGCCAGGGGGGCAAGTTGACCGCACAGGGGGGCAAGTCCCCCCTGTGCATGCACGCCTCGGTGACACCTCTACAGACGTGGGCCATCTCTGACCCGCAGGCGCACCAGATGTCCCCCCCCGGCCAATCCCTCCCCCTCTCCGCGGCACAGCCCGCGCCGCCGAGACCGCGGCGGGGCGTCTGTCTTCTTCAGGTCTGGACGGCTACATCTGAGGAGAGGCCAACGGTCTGATTGGCGGGAGGATCTGCGGGCAAGAAGATTATGGTTTATCAGCCTCGAGGGGCACCCAAGAGATGAGCGAGTTATGCTGAGACGACTAAGAGGCGCGCCAGTAGCACACACACAACCACTAACACGATGAACGGACGCGGCCGCCGATACACATATATATACATATTGTGTATATATATAAATATATTTATATAGATGTGTATATATACATCTATATATATGTATGCCCGAAGAAAGTAGCGCATCAACAACACCCGGGTGTTGGGGCGCCGCCCTAGACACGAGCAGCACCTTGCCATATGACAAACTACACTTGCTATAGCGATACAACATACACACCAGATGTTAGGTGCACACCTATCGTACACTACCATATAATACCTTCGCCCTAATCCCCCAACCCCCATACGCCACCATGAAGTACGAACTAGCAGCCAGACTATCCTACGTAATAGCATTAAGGCGGCGCCAAGCACCCGCCTCATGGTCGCACATCCTGCCTCACAATTCGCCAGGATCCAGGGGAGCAGCCCAGGGCGGCAAACGAGAGCGGGAGAGCAGCCAGGAGCATCACATGATCCCTGAGGTCGATATCATACTACTGGTTGAACTGTCCTAGCGCATGCTTTCCTTTCAGGGTCGGGGTCACAAGTCATCGTTCTAATCCGCTAGGTCACTGCCGCCAGCAGGCGCCGCCGCGCTTCTCCAGCGGGCCCATCAACAGGCACCCCTCGAAGAACGAGGGCCTGACCTCGACGAATGCTGGATCGGCTGGCGCCACTGCGGCACGGCCCCGGCAGCCCGGATCGGCCAGCTGGGGGAGCCCAGGGACAAAGCCGGCGTAGGCGGGCTCGGCGCTGCCGCAGATGCAAGCCGTGGGGGCCAGGCGCCGCGCACAGCCAGCAGCACCCGCCAGAAGCTCGGCGGCGCCGAGCAGAGGCTGGGCCGGCTCCGCCGCGGCCCCTGCCGGCCCCGGGGCCGACGGCCCCGGGGCCGGTGCGGCACCTGGCCGCGGCTCCGCCGACGCAGGGCTCTCGGGGAGGCTGCGCACCGCCTCCGCCCGGTCGCCTGGCGCGCCGCCGAGCGCACTGGGCGCGGGCGCCAGGCCCCGCCAGGCCGCGCGGGCTGCAGGCCCTGGGCCGCCCTGGGCCTCCCAGCGGCCGGGGGGCGGCGGCAGTCCGCGCGGCGGGCTCTCGGCCACGGCCGCGCGCGCGGGCGGCAGGCGGTCGGCGAGCACCTGGAACACCTGCTGCGCCGCGCCTGAGCGTCGTTTGCAGAGGCCTCCGGGCTGGGACCCGAGCAGATGGGGTCGGAGGACAGCGCCGCATCGCCGATGCATCGGCGCCGTCGGCGTGGAAAAAATCGGGGTCCACCTCGAAGCACGTCGCCGAGATGTCGGCGATGCGGCGCGATCCTCCAACCCCATCTACTGGGACCCCATCTGGGGGGCCTAGGATTTTAATCGATTCCCATTCCCACTGGCGTGGCCTCGACACCACTGGCCGATTCCTCCCCCCAGATTGGCATATACGCTGTTTCCTTCGGACTTCGCGTGTTCTGCCGATGCGCCGTCAGGGCGCGGCTCTTGCGTGCGTGATTCGGGCTTCGCGGGAGCGATCCCCACCTGCGGGGGGACTGCTGGTGGGGCTGAGATACCATGGCCCAGTGAGGATGGGCATGGACTAGTCAATGCTGCACGCCGGCGCAGATGCTGCCGATGATCGCCTCGAGGTCGGAGATGCTCTCGCTGGCGTCGTCGTGCAGCTGGTGGTCATGGGCATCCTCGGGGTCTCAGGGGGGGTAACAAGAAGAAACTGACAACGCCGATGTCCCAACCTCTCCTGGGGGCTGGAGGCTTGGAAATGGGCACCAACACCAACACCGCGGGACTATGATCCTAGATTTTGGTGTTCGTGGTGGAAGCCCGAGTATCATCACAATCACTGAGACCATTATCATCTTCCATCGGTGAAGGCACACCGACGATATTGATGCAGGTGCGAACCTCGTAGCTCTACCCTGAGATCCGACATTGTGAAAGACATGCAACATTGCAAACGATGACGACTGGATTTCGAGCAGGGTAAATCTGTGAGGGCCACGTGGCCCGAACTCAACAAAAAATGCGACGCACGGATCTCAGGGTCTACACCGCCGAGTTTGGGAGAGCCAAAAGGTACCGGTGCCCCTATTCCCAGACTTCTCTCGGGATGCGTTCCGACCAGGATTTCGAGGGGAATCCAGCCGTGGCGACGAATGCCTCCTAGGAGGCCCAAAAAGACGGAAACACGGGAAGGCCAGAGGTATCTGTACCTTGTCCTCCTCTGAATGTTGATGTTGGTGCCAACCTCTAGGCTCTAGGCCCCCGAAAGATGGCATCGGTCTCGGCCGCAATCCTCAGACGCCAGCGCCGGGAAGGCCGGCACGGGCCGCAGCGCAGGCCCTGAGCTGGGCGGCCAGCTGGGCTCCACGGAGGGCGAGCGCGGCAAGGGCACGTCCTCAGCCGTCTCCTGCGGGTATGCTTGTGTGCGTGGATGCCTCTGTCTCTCTCTTTTTTTTTTTTTCTCTCTCTCTCTCTCTCTCCCTATATGTATATGTGTATCCCTCCCCCTCCGTCCATCTCTCGCTCTCAAGCCCAGTATGGAAGAATCGCACACAGACCTCTCGGGCGGGAGAATTTGCTGCTTATGCTGTGCGCGGGGCCCTGCTGTCTCAACCCAGCAAGCTTTTCAGTGACTGTGCCAACGTGGTTGGCATGCACTGTTTGCGTGCCTACGCTCGCCTTGCGCCTGACCGACCGTACGCAGGGATGGTGATGCAGGAGCGGGCTCTGGGCGGGAGCAAAATATTGTGCTCTGAGAATGTCATGGCGCATCAGACGCTAGATGACCCTGATAGTTCTCCTTACGAGCGTTTACTCCAAGCCGGCAGCGACTATGTCGATCTTGCTGCCAAGTTCGGAGCGGCATCGCATCTGTCCGCTGCCGCTGCCACATTGGCCGACATTGATGCTGATGTTTTGCTTTGTAAATATACAGTCAGGATTCCCGCGGACCTGCTCCCGATGTGGCCAAGGACCAACCTCAAGGAGGTACCCTGGGCCAACCCGCGAGCACCAGAGCAGGCTGAGGCATCTAGCCCCTACACGTGGGTATGGTTAGGCCGTCCCGTCGGTTCGCAGCGTTTGTGGCATTGTTCGGATTGTCTCCGCACCAAGCGTCCCAGTCACATTTGCCCGCCCCCCGGCCGTTGCTCAGAGTCCCCTCGGATTGATCTGCAGACGCTTCGTGATTTGAATCAAAAATATGAAACATTTGTTTGTTCGAACGACTCTCTGGTGGTCGTTTGCCTGGAATGCAAGTGCTCGTCTGGCCAAACTCGGAGAGTTGTGCGTGGGGCGGAAGAAAGACCTCAACACTGGCATTAACGAATATACCCGGGATGCCGGAATAAGGTGCACAAAGGCCTCCATCCCAGAGAAAGGGGGGCACTCTGCTATATTCTAGCGTGCTTTAGTCACGCAGAGCGGCCGCAATGCTCCAAAAAAACACTCCTCCATGCATATTTCGTTGTCATGATTTCCCCGCCCTCTCTCTCAATCTCTCTCTCCCTCTCTCTGTCTCTCTCTCTCTTTTCTCTCTCTCTCTCTCACTCTCTCTCTCTCTCTCCCTCTATACATATTCGCCGGCCCAACGGGCCAAAGGCGTGCTAAGATCTCCGGCAACTGGTTAACAATTCTCTAGTTCGCGCGCGCGGGGCGGCCCCTGGGGGTCCCCGGACGAAAAGTACCCCGGGCGGGTCCCGGCTGATCCCCGGGCGACTCCACCAGAGCGCTCCATGAGCGCACCAACAAGGCTCCGAGACGTCCCCGAGAGCCCCAAGAAAGGCCAAGAGGCCCCCAAGAGGCCCCCAAGATGGTACACGACGGGTCCGACATGCCACAAGATCGCTCCAAGACGCCCAAGATAGCCCCCAGACGCCCCAAGAGGCCTCCAAGAGCACTCCCAAGAGGGCCCCAGGAGGCAAAATTCAGTGCTTTTCCTTAGGTTTTTGGTAGATTTTGGAGCTTCCACCTTTTCGGCTTCCCGACGCCCCAAGACGGCCCAAGAGGCCCCCAAGATCGCCCCAAGAGGGCCCAAGAGGCCCCCAAGAGTCAAGAGGGCCCCAAGATGGCCCAAGAGGTCTCGAAGACGGCCCAAGAAGCCTCCAAGACGGTCCAAAAGGGCTCCAAGAACGCCCCCAAAGGGGCCCCAGAGAGGGAACACGAAACAACATTTCGAGCCCTCGGCCCTAAGAAGCCCCCACGAGGCCCCAAGAGGCCCCTAAGAGGCCCCAAGAGGCCCCCACGAGGCCCTCAGGAGGCCCCCAAGAGTCCCCCAAGCGGCCCCAGGAGGCCCCCCAAATGCCCCCCCGAGCACGCAAGCAAGTGCAAGCGATGCTACAATGTGCTCTCCTTTCGGTAGACTCCCAACGGGGCCCCTACAGACTTGCAACAAGCGTCAAGAACCTGCCCAAAAAACACTGTCCAGGAGCGTTCAAAGAAGCCCTCCTTACGCCGGAAAGCCCGGAAAGCCGGGTGGGGTGAGCTGTTCTTCTCACCACCGCGCCCTCTCACACAATGGCTTCCGCACGCCGCCCAGAGCGCGACGTTCGGCTCATGCCCCCAGAACGCTCCAGGAGCGCGCCAAAACGGCACCGGAACGCCCCCGAAACAATCCAAGCGGCCTCAAGTCGCCGAACAATCGTTCCAAATCGCCCAAGATGACCTCAAAATTGCCGTCGAGGCCGCCAAGAAGCCCCAAAAGAGCCTCAAGAGGCCCTCCAAGACGACCATTACAATCAAAAATCGCCCCATTCCCAGAGGAACATGTACACTTCCCGCATGAACGGCGTTTCGAGTTTCACAGCGCCTCAGACTACGCAAATAGCCCCCAACATCGCCCCGAGACAGCCCAACAACCCGCTAAAATCGGCCCAAGACGGCCCAAGATAACCCCAAGACGGCACAAGAGATCACCAAGACCGCCCAAGAGGCGCCCAAAGGGGGATTCTGCCCCTAGGAGCACCTCAGAAGCCACCAACATCCCGCCAATAAGTCCCCCAAGACGCCCCAAGAACCACCCAAGAAGCCCAACAAGAAGCCCCAACGACCCCCAAACGGCCCTTACGGGGCCTCAAGAGGCTTCAACACTGCCTCCAAGAGGTTCCCGAGACGCCTGGCAAAAGAACCCCCAAAGCGCCGCATTGACACCAGGCCCTCGGGCAAACGGCAGACATGAGACTGTATGGGCCGGCGGAATGAGCGAAACGATCAAATATAAACAGTTATTTCCGTGTCTCTCTCGTTTTCTCTCTCTCTCTCTCTCGTTTTTTTTGTTGTCTCTCTCTCTCTCTCTGTCATGCTTTATGTTTTCTCTCTCTCTCTCTCTGTCTCTCTTTCTGCAGTTCTATCATGTTGTATATATATATATATATATATATATACTAGAACCATCGCGCGCGCTTCGCGCGCGCTCAGGCTCTAGCAGGCCCCAGGCATTGACGAGCTCACTGCTCCACTAAAGTAGTGGACCACAGAAAGCTTGAACGGGACATGACGAACTGTCCATAACATGAACCGCATCATGGGCAATGAAAACGCCATGCGTGTCAATCCGTATTCCTGAAAGTTTTTGGAGAAGATGGTTGCGTAGGGGGCGGAGGCCTGATGGATCGGATTCCCAGAAAGTCTTTTGGAAACATGGTTTTTGGGGGCGTATTGGGGAGCCTGTTGGGGCGTGCCGTCGTCGTCGTCGTGATGTCGTCGTCGCCTCTTGGGGCGCGCCGTCGTCGTCGTCGTCGTCATGTTCGTCGTTTCGTCGTCTCCATCGTCGTCGTCGTCGTCGTCGTCGTCGTCGGATGGACGCCTCCCAAAATCCATCCGGCGCTTCTGGACCTCCTCTGGAGGACCTCCCGGTCCCATCCGTAGGACCGGCTGAAGCCGATCACTAAGTCACAGACTCGGGCCCAAGCGTCCAGAGAAGCCAGAACACGTCCAGGGTGCTACCATACGGTTCAAAAGGGCCCTTGGGGCAACTTTGTGCGAAACGATCCGAAGAGGGCCGCGAAAAAGCGATAAGTCAGATTCCCAATTAACTTCCCAGACAGCTCTCCGGTAACGTAATGCTACTTCAGAGCCTCCGGAGACTCTCGGGCCCATGATGATGAACCATGTCCCCGAAAGGCTTTTTGGGGACATGATTTGTTAGGGGTGTGTTGGGGGGCCTCTTGGGCGTTCCCTCGGGGCCCCTGGGGGGCCTCTTGGGGTTTCCTGGGGGCCTCGTGGAGGCCATACGGAGCTTCTTGGGAGCTTCTTGGTGGCCTCCACGGGCCTTCTGGGGGCCTCTGAGGCCATAGGCCTGCAAATATCGGTTGGCGGTCCCCCTCTGGGCCCTCTCGTGGGGCGCTATTGGGGCACACTTGGGTTGTCAGGGGAGCCTCCTGGGACGTCTTGGGTCCCCCTTCGGGGTCTCGTGGGCCGTCTTGGGGCGATCTGAAGGGCCTCCGAGGCCGCGACGGAGCGCTGGGAAGCGGGAGAGAGAGAAGGCCAAAATACGGCAAAAACTCTCGGAAAATTGACGAATCGTGTCTCTCAGGGCCCCCTTGGGGAGCCTCTTGATGCCGTCCTGGAGCGCGTTGGAGTCCTCGTCGGCCGTCTCGAGGGCATCTTCGGCGTTTTCGGGGCCTCTTGGGACGGTCTTGGGCCCTCTTAGGACCGCCTTATCCTGTCGGGGCCCGTTTCGGGGCGGGCCCAGGCCGTCTCGGGAACTCTTGGACACCCCACAAGAAACCAAGAGAGCGCCCGTGGAGGGTAGGCACAGGCAGTGGCCCGCCGCCCTCCCTGGCCGACTCCATGTATGTATGTATGTATGTGTGTACGTATATATATATATATATATATATATATATATATAACACGGTCTATGTATGTATACATACACCTATGTGTATATATATACACATTAACACATACGTACAGGTAAACATACATCAATCCACCCATCCATCCATCAGTCCATGCATGCATACATACATACATACCCACTTGCATGCATGCATACATACATGCATGCATGCATGCATACAAGCATTCACACACATATGCAGAAATACAAAGCATGCATACGCACACACATTCACCTATATCTGTAAATATAGGTGTAAACATGTGTATAAATATGCATATGTAGCGAGGAGATGAGGAGGATGAGGAGGAGGAGGAGGAGGAGGAGAGGGGGGAGGGAGGGAGGAGGGAACAGGGGGGCGGGAAGAGGGGGGAGGGAGGCGGGAAGGAGGAAAGAGGAGGAGGAGGCGGCCGAAGCCCTTCGGAGAAACCCTCCACCTGGAGCTGACCTGCGCCCAAAGTGGCTCGGTGCACACGGACAGCGTCGCCGCCGTCGCCGTGGCCGTCGTCGTCGTCGTTTGCCGATCGGCGGCGTCAACTGTTGTCATCGTCGTCGACCGTCGTCGTCGTCGGTCGTCGCCGTTGACGGCCGTCGTCGTCATCGTCAATCACCGTCGGCGATCACCGTCGCCAGTCGTCAATCGCCCTCGAGCCCTCCCCCCCACTCCTCCTCCCCTCCTCCTCCTCCTCCTCCTCCTCCTCCTCCTCCTCCTCCACCTCTGCCTCCTCTTCCTCTGCCTCCTCCTCCTCACCCTCCTCCTCGTCCTCCGGAAATCATGTTCCCGGAAAGGCTTCCGGAGAGATCTCGAACGATGCGGAAAAGACTGAGCCCAGGGCTGCTCCGCGCAGGCGGACAGCGTCGCCGCCGTCGGCGCGGCCGTCGTCGTCGCCGTCGATCGTTGATATCGATCGGCGGCGTCGACTGCTGACATCGTCGTCGACCGTCGTCGTCGTCCGTCGTCGACCGTCGTCGTCGTCGTCGTCAATCGCCGTCGCCGGTCGTCGTCGCCGATCGTCGATCGCCCTCGAGCCCCCCCATCTCCCCCCCTCCTCCCCTCCGCTCCTCCTCCCCGCCTCCTCCTCCATCTCCTCTTCCTCCTCCTCCCCCTCCTCCTCCTCCCCCTCCTCCTCTCCTTCCTCCTCCTCCTCCTCCTTCCTCTGAGGGCGGTTCCTCCTCCTCCTCCTTCCTCCTTACTCCTCCTCCTCCTCCTCCTCCTCCTCCTCCTCCTCCCTCCCTCCCCCTCCTCCCTCCTCCCTCCTCCCCCTCCCCCCTCCTCCATCCTCCTCCTCCTCCTCCTCCTTCCTCCTTCCTCCTACCTCCTTCCTCCTTCCCCTTCCTCCTTCCTCCTTCTCCTTCCCTCCTTCCTCCTTCCTCCTTCCTCATTCCTCCTTCCTCTCCTCTCCTCCTCCTCTCCTCCTCCTCCTCCTCCTCCGCCTCCGCCTCCGCCTTCGCCTCCGCCTCCTCCTCCTCCTCGTCCTCCTCCTCTTCCTCTTCCTCCTCCTCCTCCTCCTCCTCCTCCGCCCGCCTCCGCCTCCGCCTCCGCCTCCGCCTCCGCCTCCGCCTCCGCCTCCGCCTCCGCCTCCGCCGCCTCCGCCTCCTCCTCCTCCTCCGCCTCCCTCCTCCCTCCTCCCTCCTCCTCCTCCTCCTCCTCCTCCTCCTCCTCCTCCTCCTCCTCCTCCTTCGCACCCTACGTCTCCTCCGCACGAAAGAAATCCAACAATATCTCGCGCTGATCAACGAACTGTGGCCCTCCATGCGTTTTAAAAATTACTTTTAGGGCCCTTTTGGAGCCGTCCTGGGGCCTCCATGCTCCCGGAAAGGCTTCCGGGAACATGGCTTCGAACGAGGCCCTCTTGGGCCTCCCTGGGGCCGGCTTGGGGGCCTCCTGGGCTGGCTTTGTTGCCTCTCGGGCCGTCTTGGGGGGCTCCGTGAGCCCCGCGGGACGACCCTTCTGGGGTGTCTGGGGCCTTGTTGGACCTCTTCTGGGCTGTCTTGCGGCTGAAGGCGAGGAGGAGGAGGAGCAGGCGGGAAGGGAGGGAGGGAGGGAGGGAGGGAGGGGAGGAGGAGGAGGAGGAGGAGGAGGAGGAGGAGGAGGAGAGGGAGGAGGAGGGAGGAGGGAAATTGGAGGATGGAGGAGGGAGGAGGGAGGAGGAAGGAAGGGAGGGAGGGAGGGAGGAGGAGGAGGAGGAGGACTGGTCGCCGAAGCCCTTCGGAGAAACCCTCCACCTGGAGCTGACCAGAGCCCAAAGTGGCTCGGTGCATACGGACAGCGTCGCCGCCGTCGCCGTGGCCGTCGTCGTCGTCGTCGTCGTCGTCGTCGTTTGCCGATCGGCGGCGTCAACTGTTGTCATCGTCGTCGATCGTCGTCGTCAGTCGTCGCCGTCGACGACCGTCGTTGTCATCGTCAATCACCGTCGCCGATCGTCGATCGCCCTCGCCAACAACATGTCGCGCAAATCACAAACTGTGGCCCTCCTGGCCCTTTCGAGTGTCCTCTTAGGGCCCTTGTGGGGCCGTCCTGGGGCCCTCTCGAACGTCCTGGGACCCCGGAAATAATGTTCGCGGAGAGGTTGCCGGGAACATGATTTCGAACGGGGCCCTCTTGGGCCTCTCTGAGGCCGTCTTGGGGGCCTCCTGGGCCGGCTTTGGGGCCTTTTGGGCCGTCTTGGGGGGTTCCATTAGCCCCACAGGATGACCCTTTTAGGCCGTCGTGGGCCTCTCTTGGGCTGCCCTGGGGCTCCGCGGGGGCGTCTGAGGCACTGTGAAGACGAAGCAAGCGAATATGCTGAAAATGTATGTTTTACGAAGGGAATGGGCAGATGTGTGCATCTTGAAGGCCCTCTTGGGGCCGTCTTCGGCCATCTTCAAGCCATCTCGGGCCCTCTGGGGCCTCGCTGAGGCTGTCTTGTGGGCCTCTTGGGCGTCCTGGGAACCCAGAAATCATGTTCAGGCTTCCGGAAACATTTTTTCGAACGAGGCCCTCTTGGGCCTTCCTGAGGCCGTCTTGGGGGCCTCCTGGGCTGGCTTCGGGGCCTCTTGGGCCGTCTTGGGGGGTTCCGTGAGCCCCACAGGATGACCCTTTTGGGCCGCCTTGGGCCCTCTCGGGTCTCTCTTGGGCTGTCTTGGGGCTCCTCGGGGGCGTCTGGGGCACTGAAGACGAAGCAAGCGTGTATGCTGAAAACGTACGCTTTACGAGGGGAGTGGGCAGATGTTTGCAATCTTGAAGGCCCTCTTGGGGCCTTTTGGACAATCTTCAAGCCATCTCGGGCCCTCTGGGGCCTCGCTGAGGCTGTCTTGTGGGCCTGTTTAGGCGTCCTGGAAACCCAGAAATCACGTTCCCAGAGAGGCTTCCGGGGACATGATTTCGAACGAGGCCCTACGTAGTGGGCCTTCCTGAGGCCGTCTTGGGGGCCTCCTGGGCCGGCTTTGAGGTTTCTTCGGCCGTCTCGGGGGGTTCCGTGAGCCCCACAGGACGACCCTTTTAGGCCGTCGTGGGCCCGCTTGGGTCCCTCTTGGGCTGTGTTGGAGCTCCTCGGGGGCGTCTGGGGCACTGTGAAAACGAAGCAAGCGAGTATGCTGAAAATGCACGTTTTACTAAGGGAGTGGGAAGATTTTTGCCTCTCGAAGGCCTTCTTAAGGCCCTCGTCGGCCATCTTCAAGCCGTCTCGGGCCCTCTTGGGGCGTTCTTGGGCGTCTTCGGGGCCTCTTGAAGCTTTCTTGACCATTTGTACGGCCCGCGCGGCTTGTCGTTGGCAATTTGAAAGTGGCCCGGGGCAGTCCCGGGGCGTCTAAGGTCCCGGGGGGCGCCCATGGGGGAGGGTGGCACCGGCCCGGCCCCCCCTGGCCTACTCCGATGTGTATGTACATATATATATATATATACACACTAGAACCATCGCGCGCGCTTCGCGCGCGCTCAGGTTCTAGCAGACCCCAGGCCTTGACAAATTCACTGCTCCACTGAAGTAGCGGACCCACAGTCCGCGCATGCCAATCTGCATATTCCGAAAGGCCTTCGAGGAAATGGTTGTGTAGGGGGGCGGAGGCCGTATGAATCGGGTTCCCAGAAGGCCTTCTGGGAGCATGGGTTTGGGGGGCGTCTTGGGGAGCCTCTTGGGGCGTGCCGTCGTCGTCGTCGTCGTCGTCGTCGTAATGTCGTCGTCGCCTATTGGGGCGCGCCGTCGTCGTCGTCGTCGTCGTCGTCGCATTCGTCGTCGCATTCGTCGTTTCGTCGTCGTCGTCGTCGGTTCAAGAAGGCACTTGGGACAACTTTGTGCGAAACGATCTGCGGAGGGTCACGAGAAGGCTATCAGTCATGTTCCCAAACAACTTCCCAGACAGCTCTCGTGTAGCATGATGGTACTTCGAAGCCTCCAGACTCGCGTGCCCATGATGAACCATGTCCCCAGAAGGCCTTCTGGGGACATGCTTTGTTGGGATGTGTTGGGGGGTCTCTTGGGCGTTCCCTGGGGTCCCCTTGGGGGCCTCCGGGAACTCTCGGGCCCATGATGAACCATGTCCCTGGAAGGTTTTCTGGGGGCATGATTTCTTGGGGTGTGTTTGGGGTCCTCTTGGGCGTTCCCTGGGAGCCCCTTGGGGGGCTCTTGGGACTTCCTGGGGGCCTCTTGGGCGCCTCACGGGGCTTCGTGGGAGCCTCTTGGTGGCCTCTGGGGGCCTACAGCCGGCCTAGGGCCAGAGACCTCGAAATATCGGTTGGCGGTCCCCCTCAGGGCCCTCTCTTGGGGAGCTCTTGGGGCCCAGCTGGGTTGTCTGGGGGGGCCTCGTGCCCCGTCTTGGAGCGATCTGAAGGGCTGGGAAGCGGGAAACCTGGGGAAAGCGAGAACGCCTAAATCCTTCGAAAACCATTGGAAAATTAGTGAATCTTGACGCCCAGGGCCCTCTTGGGGAGCCTCTTGAGTCCGTCCTGGAGCGTGTTGGAGTCCTCGTCGGCCGTCTAGGGCAGCTTGGGCGTCTTCGGGGCCTCTTGGGACCGTCTAGGGCCCTCTCGGGACCTCCATTAGCCTGTCGTGGCCTGCTTCGGGGCGGGCCCCGGCCGCCTCGGGACCCCTCTGGGCCTTCTCTTGGCGCGCTCTTGGGGCACACTTGGGTTGTCCGGGGAGCATCCTGGGCCGTCGCGGGGCCCTCGTCGGGGCCTCGTGGGCCCTCTTGGAGCGATCTGAAGGGCCTCCGAGACCATGAGGGAGCGCTGGAAAGCGGGAAAAGCGAGAACGCCAAAATCCAGAACACTCAGAAAATGTGTGAATATTGCCTTCCAGGGCCTTCTTGGGGAGCCTCTTGAGTCCGTCGTGGAGCGTGTTGGAGTCCTCGTCGGCTGTCTTGAGGGCATCTTGGGCGTCTTCGGGGCCTGGTGGGACCATCTTGGGCCCTCTCGGGACCTCCATTAGCCTTTCGTGGCCTGCTTCGGGGCGGACTCGGGCCGCCTCGGGAGCTCTGGAGGACCCCCCCCCCGCAACCCCCGGTGGGCACCAATAGGGGGAACAGGCAGCGGCCCCCCCCGGGCCTGCTCGGAGATAGAGAATCATGTTCCCGGGAAGCTCTCCGGGAGCATAATATTTGGTCGGCTCTCTTCAGAGGGGGGGCCTCTGGGGGCTTACCAGGGGCGCATTTTGGCCTTGTCGGCAAGCTTATTGGAAACATGGTTGGGGCGGTGGGCGGAAGAATCATGTTCCCGGAAAGCTATCTGGGAAATACGATTTACCGCAGGGTCTTGGGGGCCCGCAGGGGACTTCCCTGGGGGCCCCTTTTTGGGCGTGGCTTCATGGGGGGGTCATAAATGGGGGGGTCAGAAACGGTCCCCTTTCGTGCCCCTTTCGGGCCCCTCCGGAGCCCCAGGGGGCTCGTTTAGGTACCGTTTGGGTACCTTTTCGGGCCACCCTCGCCACCCCCCCATTTATGACCCCCCCATTACGCAACGCCCAACCTTTGGGGCATTTTGGGGCTTCCGGGGGACCTCTTGGGAGCCTCACCGGGCTTCTTGGGAGCCTCTTGATGGCCTCCGGGGGCGTCCTAGGAGCCTCTCAGACCTTGAAAGGTCGCGCTCTTCGGGCCCTCTTGGGTCGCAATTGGGGCTCTCTTGGGGCGCTCTCGAGGCCCTCTTGACTTATCTGGGGAGCCTCCTGGGCCGTCTCTGGGCTTTCTTGGGAGCCTCTTCGGCCGTCTTGGAGCGATCTGAAGGGCCTCTGACGCGGTCCGGGACCGTGGGGAGTTGGAACATGGGAGAGCGCAAAAATGCTTCAAAAACCATTGGAAAATGTATAATTTTCGGCTTCGGGGCGTTTTGGCGGCGTCGTCGGCCGTCCTGAGGCCATCTTCGGCGTGTCCGGGGCCTCTGGGGGCTGTCTGAGCGTCCTGGGAACCTGGAAATCATGTTCCCGGAGAGGCTTCCGGGAACATGATTTCGAACGAGGCCCTCTTGGGCCTCCCTGAGGTCGTCTTGGGGGCCTCCTGGGCCAGCTTTGGGGCCTCTTGGGCCGTCTTGGGGGGTTCCGTCAGCCCCATGCACAGGACGACCCTTTTGGGCCGTCTTGGGCCCTCTTGGGTCTCTCTTGGGCTGTCTTGGGGCTCCTCGGGGACGTCTGGGGCACTGCGAAGACGAAGCAAAGGAGTAATTATACTGAAAATGTACGTTTTACAAAAAGGAAATGGGCCGATGTTTGCCTCTTGAAGGCCCTCTCGGGGCCCTCTTCGGCCATCTTCAAGCCATCTCGGGCCCTCTGGGGCCTCGCTGAGGCTGTCTTGTGGGCCTCTTGGGCGTCCTCGGAAGGTGGAAATCATGTTCCCGGAGAGGCTTCCGGGAACATGATTTCGAACGAGGCCCTCTTGGGCCGTTTTGGGGGCCTCCTGGGACGGCTTTGGGGCGTCTTGGGCCGTCTTGGGGGGTTCCGTGAGCCCCACAGGACGACCCTTTTGGGCCGTCTGGGATCCTCTTGGGTCTCTCTTGGGCTGTGTTGGGGCTCCGCGGGGGCGTCTGGGGCACTGTGAAGACGAAGCCAGCGAGTATGCTGAAAACTCACGCTTTACTACGGACATGGGCAGATTGTTGCCTCTTGAAGGCCCTCTTGGGGCCCTCACGGGCCCTCTTCGGCCGCTCTTGGGCGTCTCCGGGGCCTCTTCAGACTTTCGTGACCATCTGTACGGCCCGCGTGGCCTGTCGTGGGCAATTTGGAAGCGGCCCGGGGCAGTCCCGGGGTGTCTGTGACCCCCCGAAGGTTCGGGGGGGGCGGCCATGGGGGATGACGGCACTGATTTTCCCCCCCCCCGGCCTACTCATATGTATGTGTATATATATATATATATGTATAAATACACATACATACATACATACATACATACATACATACATACATACATACATACATACATACATACATACATACATACATGCATACAAACATACATACATACATACATACATACATACATACATACATACATACATACATACACACACCCACACGTATCCCGGTTTTTATGTCCCCCCCCTCTCACCATATCAGTAAATAAACAGTTGCATCAGTGCGCTGGTAGCGCGCACCCAAAACAATGCATTATAGGATGTACCGCTTAGGTGCAAAACAAAGTGGTGCAATATACGTGGTGCGAAATCGGTTGTAATATGCTGTTTATATATATATATATATGTAAACACTGTACAATAAAAGTGGCGCTATGTGGTGCCATGTGTGTTTTGCGCTGCCGGACTTGCTGTTGATATCTCCACTGCTCGCGCAATCTTCCCACCCGCCAACCCGCAACTTGGTTTGTAAAACGCAAGCGGCGGCGATTACAATGAGTGTGTGGCGTTGGCTGGTGCATCTGTGCGAGTGCGCAGGCCCGCGCATGCCCGCGCGCGCAGCGACCTGCAATTTTGGAGCGGCCGACGCGGCCGCAGTGGCGCTGACCGCTGGGCATTTCCTATTGGACACTTCGGTGCGAATCGGCGACTGCAGCGGGCATGGTATCATGGCAACGTCGACAACGGTAGAGACGATGAGGCTAGTAGCGATACTGGTGACGTGACAACGACGGAGGCATGGCCACTGGCGGCGCCGAGGCTGACAACGCCGACAACGATGACGGTGTTCTCGCGTCGGCGATGGAGGTCTTGGAAGAAGTTCGAGATGCGCGCGCGGCCGACGCGCAAGAGCGACCCGCCTGGTACTCTTTGATACGGATCGTACCCCCCATTCAACGCGCGCGCGCAAGGGCGTTCGAATGACTTCGACATGCGGCACGAGAGGCCCATTTGCCAGAACGTAATGATAATGTTGGAAAACTCATCATCTGGTGAAGAATTCACAAAAACGCGAGCGCTGGATTTCTTGGACACTGGCATTGCAAAACCACGCGCGCGCACTTTGTCTTATTTTGCGCAGTGGGTTCTCGCGACAGCGCGCGCGCAGGGGCGCTCGAACGATTTCGACACGCGCGCGCGACATGCTCTTCGGGTGGCAACCGAAGAACACGTTGGAAACGACCCCGGTTTTCCTAAGGATTCGCAAAGGCGCGGGAGCAAACTGCATTTTTGTTCAAAGAAAAAACTATGAAATTACTCCGACGGAAAGACCCCGCATGAAAATCCTCTGGGCGAACTCCTGCTTTGGCTCCGGACATTCAGAAAGTGGCCCGGGAATGGTGTTCTGGGAACACGAAAAACACAAAATGGCCTACAGCTGGCTCCGGGTATTCAAAATGTGGCCCGGGAGTGGTGTTCTGGGAGCACGAAAAACACGAAGTGGCCTACACTTGGTTCCAGGCATTCAAAATGTGGCCTGGGACTGGCGTTCTGGCAGCGCGAAAGCCCAAAAGTGGCGACACTTATAAGAATTTGATGACCCGCTCGGATTAATAATATGATCCGCGGGCCCCATAGGGAGGGGGTTCCCGCTTGAGACTTCCTCGCAATTCACTTACAAATGTGGCCTGGGAGTGGCGTTTTGGCAGCGAGAGGGTCCAAAAGTGGCGACAATTAAAAGAATGTGATGACCCGCTCGGATCAGTAACATGAGGAGGAGGCTCCCGCTTGAGACTTCCTCGCAATTCACTCACAGATGTGGCCTGGGAGTGGCGTTTTGGCAGCGCGAGGGCCCAAAAGTGGCGACACATACAGGAATTTGATGACTCGCTCGGATTAGTAACGTGATCCGCGGGCCCCATAGGGAGGGGGCTCCCGCTTGAGACTTCCTCGCAATTCACGTGACTGACTGACTGACTGGTGATGACGATGACCATCACACTCTCTCACGCGCACACTCATCATCATCAGATGTGAATGTTGATGAGTCAGCGAGTGAGTGAGTGAGTGAGTGAGTGAGGCATGATGAGTGAGTGAATGAATGAGGAATGAGTGATGATGATGGTGGGTTCCTGTTCCTGCGCGGGGTGTCCAGAGAAAAACACGAACCCCACTTTGGATGTGGGGAACAATGTGAGCTGAAAAACGGTATCGGGGCGCTCGTTTTGGACATCCTTGCGAAAACACCAGAACATAAATGATTGTTGTACGCGCGCGCCCAGCTTTTCGCAGGAAATGTCTGCAACTCTGCAATATAATCAGCGAGCGTGCGCGCGTATTTTTCTTGCAGAGGACGAGGGGGGGGCGATGCCGGCCTGCTTGGGGCGGTACGAACGCACAGCTAGGGTGGAAGATTGAACAGAGCCACGTGCAATTTGCATCACGGAAAAGGGGCGCCATCAACTCCGCGTGCGGGGGGGGGGGGGGGGCGATTCAGCCTTTATCAAGGAGGATGTATGCGGCGCAATCGACGCGGAGCAGTCTACGTTGTGCAATGTATGTTGCGCGATAGACGTCGCATCTGCGAGGTGCGAGTAATTCCTGTTCACTGTAAGTTCTCCACGCCATTGCTCGCGCAATCATCCCGCCCACCAGCCCGCTTTTTGGTTCGCAAAAACCACGCGGCTGCGGCGTTGGCTGGCGCATCTCTACGGCCGCGCTAGCCCGCGCATGCTTGCGAGCGCAGCGGCCGGGTATTTTGGCGCGACCGACGCGGCTGCGGCAGCGCCGCCGGGCGCTTCCCAGCGGGCGCTTCAGCGCGAGTCGGCGACGTCGGCGGGCACAGCGCCGCGGTTACGTCGACGACGGTAGACGCGACAATGAAGGCAGCGACGCTTGCGGCGACGACGACAACGGCGACGGCACGGCCAGCGACGGCGCCGATGCCGACCACGCCGGCGACGATGACGGCGCCCTCGCGTCGGCAATGTAAGTTTTGGATGGATTTCGACACGCGCGCGCGGCCGACGCGCGAGAGCGGTCCGCGCGGCACCATTTGACGCGGATCGCGCACCACCCCAGCGCGCGCGCAAGGGCGCTCGAATAATTGCGACGCGTGGCGCAAGGGGCCCCTTTGGCCGAATGCAAGGCAAATGTTGAAGAGCCTTCGAGTTCTCCAGAACTCGCAGGAGCGCGAGCGCAAGCATTTTTGGCAAACCCACATTGCAAAGCCATGTATTGTTTATATGTTCTCGCGACACTCGAATTTGGAAGCCGCGCGGATTTCGGCGCGCGCGTCGCCCCGTTATTTTTGCCGGGGATTCTCGCGCCGGCGCGCGCGCGGGAGCTCGAGCGATTTCGACGCGCGCGCGCGAAAGGCCCGTTTGATGGCAGCTATTGAAGAATATCTTGGGACAACGATTGTTTGCTTAAGAATTCGCAGAGGCGCGGAAGCGAGTTGCTTTGAACATTCCCGTTGCGAAACCATGTGTATTTATGTATGCGGGGCGCGAGTTCCCGCTGCGCAACCATGTTTTTCGTCTCCTGTTTTCGGTGGGCTCATTTTCGAAATCCTCGCGGAACCCCGCGCGACGGCGCGCGCGCGCCGCCTCGTCTTCTGCGGGGGATTCTTGAACACTCATGATTTATGACAGGAGGCGATCGCATCACATTTGTTGCAGAGGATGATGGGCGGGGGGGGGGCGACGCCCGCCTGGCCCGGGCGTCATGAGCTTGCGTTTATGGTGGACCAAAGGGCGAAACCACGTTCAAGCTGCAATGCGAAAGCGTGGCCGGTGAGCTCGGGGTGGAGTAGATCCTGATATGTTGAGAATGGAGATTTAACGTGTGAAACTCGCCGTTGTCAACACCACTGCTCGCGCAATCACCTCGCCCACCCGCCCGCAACCTGCTCTGCAAAACGCAGGCGGCGTCGATTGCGTTGAAGGCCTGGCGTTGGCTGGCGCATCTCTGCGACCGAGCTAGCCCGCGCGCGCTCGCGCGCGAAGCGGCCGGCTATTTTAGCGCGACCGACTCGGCCGCGGCGGCGCAGGCCGGCGGGCACTTCCCAGCGGGCGCTCCAGTGCGAGCCGGCCACTCTGGCGGGCGCGGCGTCGCGGCAACGTCGACGACGGCGGGCGCGACGATGATAGTTGCGACGCTGGTGACGATGTCGACGACGGCGACGGCGCGGCCAGCGACGGAGCCGATGCTGATCGCGCCGACGACGACGACAGTTCCCTCGCGACTGTTATGAAGGTTTGGATGGAGTTCGACACGCGAGCGCGACCGACGCGCGAGAGCGAGGCGCATGGCGTTATTCGACGCGGATCCTGCCCCCAGCACGCGCGCAAGGGCGCCCGAATGATGTCGACGCGCGGCGCGAAAGGTCCGCGTGGCAGAATTAAATGAAATAGTGGCACGCTGATTTTCCACTTGAGAAAGAGGGCGATCGCAATCTTTGATTAAACACTGACGCGGCAAAACCATTATGTTTTAAGTGTTCCCAGGACACTCGATTCTTCAGAAACCTAAGGCTTTCGGAAAAAAATCGGCGCACGCGCGACGACGGGCGGGCGTCCACTTCGCCGCGTTGTATGCAGAGGATCACTGCAATAGGCCTCGCGCAAGGACGTTCGAACCTCAAGGTCGCACGTGATTTTGGCAAGCGCGGCGGCGATTACAATGAGTGCTCGGCGTTGGCTGGCGCATCTCTACGGTCGCGCTAGACCGCGCATGCTGGCGCGCGCTGCGGCCAACAATATTAGCGCGGCCAACGCGGCGGCGGCGGCGCTGACCGGCGGGCGCTCCCCAGCGGGTAATTCAGCACGAATCGGTGACCTGGGCGGGCGCGGCATCATGGCGACACCGACAACGGTAGGCGCGAGAATGAAAACGGCGACGATGGCGCCGACGCTGATCGCGCCCGCCGAAACCATGGCGATGTCCTCGCGTCGGCGATGAAGGTTTTTGATAGAGTGCGACAGGCCCGCGCGGCCGACTCGCGCGAGTGCCCCGCGCGGCGTCAATTCCCGCGAATTGCGCCCTCCCCTCCCCCGACAGCGCGCGCGCGAGGGCGCTCGGATGAATGCGGCACGCGGCGCGAGAGGCCCGCTTGACAGGATTTGATGAACACGCTGGAAATTGTGCTCTTATGAGCACGAGAGTCAGCAAGAGCGAGCGTTGTTTTTAATTGTTCTGAAAACCATCCTTGCGAAGCCATGCGCTTGCGCCCGATCGAGGCGCGCATTTTTTACATCCGCGCGAAATCTACGGTTTGGGGCGGATTTTGGCACGCGCGCGCGACGACGCGCGCGCGCGTCGCCCCATCTGTTGCGTTGGATTCTCGCGACAGCACGCGCGCAAAGGTTGTCGAACCATTCGACATGCGCGCTCAAGAAGCCCATTTGGCAACATTCCATCGCGGGCGCAACTTGCTTTGAAAACTCTCGTTGCGAAACCATGTGTTGTCTGTTGCATGTGTTCAAGACTCGCGGTTGCGAACTCCACGCGAAAACCCGGGCGTTTGAACTTTTCCGGCATGGGCGCGCGACGAAGCGCGCGTGCACCCCGCCCCATTTCTCAAAATCTGTCTGGAAACTGCTGATTTTTGATAGACGAATGCTCGCGCATGATATTTTCGCGAGGGATGAAAGGCGGGGGGAACCACGCGCACACTGCAACGCGAAAGGGTGGCCCATGGGCATTAACCTCTGGGGGGGCGCCGGGGGGCATATTCTGACGCTTTAGACGGAAGACTTCACTTGTGGAACTCGCACTTGCCAAGTCCACTGCTCGCGCAACCATCTCGCCCACCAACCAGCCACTTGTTTTGCAAGACACACGCGGTGACGATTGCGATGAGTGCTCGGCGTTGGCGGGTGCATCTCTGCGACCGCGCTAGCCCGCGCGTGCTCGCGCGTGCAGCGGGCAGCTAGCTTGGCGCGACCGACGCAGTCGCGGCGGCGCTGACACCTGGGCACTTCTCAACGGGCACTTCAGTGCGAGTCGGCCACTTGGGCGGGCGCGGCATCATGGCAACGTCGGGGCCGGCAGACGCGACGGTGACAGTAGCGACGCTGGCGACGACGACGGCAACGGCGACGGCAAGGCCGCTGGAGGCGCCGACGCTGATCACGCCGACGACGATGACGGCGCCCTCACGTCGGCGATGATGGTTTGGGAAGGAGTCCGACGCGCGCGCGGCAGACGCGCGAGGCTGGCCCGCATGGCGATATTTGACACGGATCGCGCCCCACAGCAATCGAGCCAGGGCGGTCGGATGATTTCGACATGCGGCGCACAAGTCCTGCGTTGCCGAGCGCGGTCAACACTGCGAGAGAAAACGATGGTTCCCCAAAGAATTTGCAATAACGCGAGCGCAACGCATCTTGCAAACTGCTGTTGCAAAACCGTGTGCTTTCGTTGTTCTCGGGGCGCGCGATTCTGGCATCCCTGCGGGCCATGAAATCCATGGGGATTCGGCGCGCGCGCGCGCGATGACTCACGCGCGCGAACTTCGCAAAATGTTTTGCAAGTGCCCCTTCCCGGGAATGCTCCCGCCACTGGACTCGCCGTTCCGCCGGCGGGCCTCCGAGCTGAACAATGCGTCGGATATGAGGAGCGCGGGGTGGTTCTGCCAAGCTAGCGACCCGGCCGCTGAGTCATCGCGCAGCGCCGACAGTGCCTGACCAGTCGCCCCACGCAGCGGGGCACTGGGCCCAGCGGGCCTCGTCTTCGAGAAAGAGTCGTCGGTCGGAAGAACAGAACGCTGGGCGAGGTAGGCGAGCCGCCGGCAGAGACTCCAGGCCACGGCATTCAGCTAGCGCCACTGCAACTCGACGCGTCGAAGCGGCCAAGCGCGCAGCGCGCGGCCCGCAAAAGCGATTGAGACGACGAGGCCGCGTGGAAGACGCCCGTGCGCCGCGCAGCCCAGCCGAAGAAGACCCCACGGAAGCGCGCTCGATGCGCCTCTCGGCCGGAGGCGCGCACGACTCTGCGCGGTGGCGCCAGCGGGCGCAATGTCGACCCAATGTCTTCGGATATCCACGGCTGGCGAGGGCGGTCCCCTGACCGGCCGAAAACCTCGCGGGCGGCCGCGCGCGCCTGCGACATCGTCGCCCGGGTCTTCCCGTCGATGGAGGCGCCAATGGGGGCCTGCTGCAGACGCAGCGTGGGCTGGGTCGCCGCGCCGCCACTCGTCGAGCTGGGAAACGTCGGGCTCGGGCGCGCGCGCGCGAGGGGCGCAAACGTGCCGGGCGCAGCCGCGATGAAACGATCGTCTTCCTCGGCCGCGAGAGAAAGCTGCACGTCGCGCGGGGCGCGAGAACAGGGCGCGCCGGACAGCTCGCCCGAGGGCCCGCGCACGAAGTCAACACGGGGCGCGAGCTCTGCGCCGGAGCGCCACGCGCAGCCCGCGCGCCGGGGCGCGCTGGCGGCAGCTAGGTGGAGGCAGACGAGCACCGAGAGCAGGTCGGAGTCGCCGGCCGCAAATCCTTCCGAATCGCAGGCGCCCGCTGTCCCGGAACGATCGGCACCAGCCCCGCCGTTCGCTTCGATGCCCAGGGACATCTCGGCGGGCGGGGCGCGGCCACGAAGCGCCAGCAGCGTCTCGAGCAGGGAATCCCCGGAGGCCTCCCGCTCGGCAGCGGGAGCGCGGTCACTCGGCGCATGGGCGCCGACGAGAATGCACGGGGCGCCCTTCGCCCCCCCCCCGCTCGTCGCCCATAGAGGCGACTGGAGGGCGCCGCGCGGGGGGCGGGCGCGGCATCGGGCAGCTGCGCGAACCCACGCCTGACAGCCGCGCCCGCCCCGGCTGCCCGCCGCGCCGACATGTGCGGCGCAGTGGAGGCCTCGGCGCACTTCGGCGGCGCGTGCGCGACCCTCCTGGACGCAGACGAAAACGAGCTGCTCCTCATTGAACGCCTGCTCCAGAATCTGGACCTTGCCGAGCAGGAGGGCGCAGCTGGCCCGAGCGCCACAAGCTGCTTCCCCGTGGAGGCGCAGCGCACCAGCGGCAGGCCTTGCCGATGGACTTGATCACCTTGCGCTTGCTGAAGCAGTCGGTGATCAGCTCCCTTCGCGGTTGCTTGCCACTGCGGCGCACCATCGCTCCAGGTTTGGCGAGCAGCGGAGCTGCAGGGGGACTCTGGAGCGCGGCCCGAAAGCCGTCGAAAAAACGACCCCAAGTGCGTCGAGGCGGTATCGATGTGCCCTGGGTGGACGTGCTCATTGGCCACGAGCTGATCGATCATCGCGCCTACGATCGTAAACGCCTGTGTTTCGGGCGTCGCAAGCGCCTCGATGATGATCTCCCTTGTGAGAGAAGTATCCAGGTCCCGGAGTTCCGTCTCGAGCGCAGTGACCTCGCATGCGGCAGTTTGCCGTAGCTGCAAGGCCACCGTCACCGCCTGCTCGGCCTCGGCCTGGCCTGGCGCGATCACGTCCCACAGCACGCGCACCTTCGATCCAGACACCGATCGGATTGGAGCCGAATGGTTGCCTCTTGGTGTCGGCGAACCGGGACGCCAGCAACGCGCGGTCCTCGGGGATGGCCGCCATTGCCGTTTCGCTGGTGAGAGCCTGCGGCGGCGGCGGGCACTCGGCACCAAGAGGAGGAGGAGGCGCGGGAGGCGCGGGAGGTGCGTCTTTCGCCTCGCGGAATTTTGTAAGGTTTTCCGTGAGGGCGTCGAGCTGGGCACGAACAGGATTCTGACGCGCTGCAGTCGTCTGCTTGGCCGGGGGAGGGGCCAGCGACGAGTTCACATCCTCGCCGTAGCGCCGCGTGAGCCCGCACGTCGTGCACGCCTTGGGGCTGTGGTTCGTGCTCTGGCACTGCCTGTCAGTCCACATAGAAATTCGTCTGGTTGCGCAATGGGCGAGCGCCCACGTAGTGCCAATTGCCGGACGGGTCCTTCTTCCACACCGCAGAGTGCCCCGAGGACCACGATGAGCAGGCATGTGCAACACCATTGACAGAATGGTTGGCAGGCCACACCACGCCCTGGCCACCGCCAGCGCGTTCCGACCCACTCCATGCAGGGGCGCTGAGCAGGCACCCGAGAAGACGCAAGCGCGAAGCCACGCGCTGGTGCCACGCGCTGGTGCGGCTGGGGGCTGGAGTGCAGACTTACAATGGACTCAAGCACACTCCCTAGTGGCAAGCCTTTTAGGCCGTCTTGAGCCAAAATGGCGCTGCGGAGTGCCACCGCCACCATGCCGCTGGGCACAGAGTGGGCGTGTCGCGTGTCCTCAGGTCCCTCGTCTCATCCCTGACATTTCAGTTTTCGGTCCTGAAAAATGTGAAAGTCCCAGACCCCACATTGCCAAATCTCTTGTGGCTTGCCGCGTGTCCCCTGGGCCTTGGATCGCCTTTTCGCATGACTTTTCGGGCCCAGGAGGCCACCAAGATGGGCCAAGGCGGCCACAAGAAGCCCTCTAGACATTTAAACATGGCCTGAAGCCGCCGAACGATCGTTCCAAGACTCTCAAGATGGCCCCAAGACGGCCTAGGAGGCCCCCAAGGCGGCCCGAGAGACCTCCAAGAGGCTTCCCAAGAGCGCCCCAAGAGGCCACAATCATAGATGTTCCAATCTGTTTGAAGGTTGTTGGTCTTCTCGCCTACTCGGCTTCTCGACGCTCCAAGACAGCCCACGAGGCCCCGAAGATCGCCCCAAGCCGACCCAAGACCCAAGAGGCTCCCAAGTCGACCCCAAGTCGGCCCAAGAAAGACGGCCGAAGAGGCATCCAAGACGGCACTGGAGGCCTCCATGACGGCTTCAAGAGGGGGCCCCGACGGAAATTCCGTAAGGACATTTCTAGCCCTCGGCCCCGAAAAGCCCTCAGGAAGCCCCACAAGACCCCGACATGCTTCAAGCGGCCCCGAGAGGCCCCCAAGAGGCCCCCAGGAGGCCCAAAGAGGCCCCAAGAGGTTCCCAAGAGGCCCCTCAGAGGCCTCCAAGACTCCCCCTAACCATCCCTAAGACGCCTCGAAACTATCCCACCGAAGCCCCCGAGAGCGTTCCGAAGACACCCCATGACGCATTCCTGAGGACTCTGATCGACCACCTCACCATAACAACGGCGTGGGTGTCAGGAGCGTCTCGCTCTACTCTCGCGTAAACCCCTCTGGCTTGCGAGCCGCAGCCCCTCATATACATAATTATAAATATACACAAAACATCGAACTAATTTGGAACTCATGCCTGACCTCATGGAACGCACGCGCTTCTGGCCTCGAAAACTGAATAGTAATGATGTCTCTCCCTCCCCCCCTCCTTGCCGCACTCCCCCTCTCTGTTGGTCTCTCTCTCTCTCTCTCTCTCTCTCTTAGTTCTTCATTTATTTCGTTGTCTATCTCTCTCTCTCTCTATCCGTCTCTCTCTCTCTCTTTCTATTCCCTTCCTACTTACACACACACACACACACACGCGCACCTTCAACTGCCCCCACACACGCCCCGACACTCCTCGTGGCATCTGGGAACGCAGCGCGTGGGCGTCTCTGGGACCCCTGCGGCGCTGCCTCTCGCCAGCGAGCGCAGTAGCCCCTGACCAGCGGCAAGACCACGACGACGCCGGCGAAGACAACGACAAGGATGACGACGATGGCGACGACAGCGATGACGGCAACGACCACGACGACAAAGACGATCACGACAAACACGACGAGCACGACGAAAACGACATTCATGACCGCGACCGGGACCGCCACGACCACGACCACGACCACGACCAAAACCACGACAACGACGACGACGACGACGACATCGACGACGACCACAAGAACGACGACAACGATGAAAACGACGACGACGACGACGAAAACGACGACGACGCCGGCAGCGGCGACGGAGGCGGCTGCCACTGCGGCGACGGCGACAACGACGACAGCGACGTCGGCTGCGATTGCGGAAGGTGAGTAAGAGGGGAGGAAGGAAGGAGGAGAACGAGGATAAAGAGGAAGAAGGCTCTTCGTCTCGTTTTCTCCATCCTCCTTCGTCCTCCCCCTCCACCCACCTCCTGCTCCTCCCACCCCTGCATCCTGCCCCCACTCCTCCCCTCGAAAAGGAGGCGGAGGAGGACGCACGCTGCCAGGCGAGGGAACCTTGGCGCTGAAGGTTCTTACGTCGCCCGCTCGCGGAAACAACTGTTTAGTCCCCTAGAACTCTTAGGAGCCATGGCGACATAGTTGTGTCCATCAAACAATGGCTCCCGGCCGCGACCTGGCAGCAGACCCAGGCCAAGAGCACAAGTAGGCCTGATACCAGGGGGGGCATGGGAGTCCTGGGTTGAATTTTCTTTTTGGGGGTTTAAAAATTCAATGTGCGTGGTCAAAAAATCCACCAACTCTGTCGGCGTGTGGGGTCTGTCCGGCCCCGTCGACGGGGAGCCTTCTTGCGTCCCCTCCTTCCTATCCTCCTCTCCTGTCGGGGGAGAGAGAGAGAGAGAGAGAGAGAGTAAGAGAGAGAAAGCACCCTTCCTCGTTCGGGGAACGGGCTCGCAGCTTGAAGGAATTCCATCCACGTCCTCATTACGTCGAAGGGAAACCCCTTCCCTTTGTCCCTTCCCCGTCGGGGGGGAGGAGTCCGGGGGGGGGAGGGATTCTCATCGCCTCTGGGGGTCCTCCTCTCCCACGCCGGTCCTTCTCTGGCGTGCCGGTACTCCTCGGGTCCTCCTCCCCAGGTGAGGAGGAGTCCCAGGGGGGGGAGGGAGTCAGATACGCATCCGTCCCTGGGGGTCCTCCTCCCCCTCCCCTCCCCTCTCCCACGCCGGTCCTCCTCTGGTCCTCCTCGCCAGGGGGGGTCCCAAGGGGGAGTCCTTTTCCTCCTCCTCCTCCTCCTCCTCCTCATCCTCCTCCTCATTTCCGCCTCCTCCTCCTTTTCCTCCTCCTCCCCCTCCTGGTCGTCGTCGATGTCTTTCAGGGTCGGCGGCACCAGCCGTCAGGCCTTCACAATATTCCCAAGTCCATAGGCGCGATCCGTGCGAAGGGGCGCTCTGGAGGCTGCGGGCTCCCATGCTGGGCACTCGGCGGGCTGCGAGCTGCGGCCTTCAAAGCCTTGCGCCGAGCTGCGCGATCCGCGCGAGGTGCATGCTGGAACTGGCATTGCAATCCAGGCGCTGACGCGAAAATCGCCTGTTTGCGTTTCCATCATCAACCAAGAATGCTTCTAGCCGATTTGCCGCGCCTTGCTTGTGCAGAGTACTCGGGCGGCTTGCGCAGCATTTCTTAACCCGTATTTTCACTGGGCGGTCGGGCGTTACGTTCTTGGGCTAGGCAACTCCATGGACGCGCAACTACTGTCGCTGCTACTGGTTCGCAAGGGCGTGCAACCTCGTCAAGACAGGAGTGCGCGCGCGGGCGGGCGCGAGCGCGCGGCTGGCGCAGCGTTGCTTTACTTGTCCTGCCACCAGACGCTCGGGCGTTCTACTCTTGGGCGCGCCACCTCAACGGACGCGCGGATACGGTCGTTGACACTAATTCGCGAGAGCGCGCTTCCTCGCAAACACAAGGGTGCACGCGTGCGCGCGGGCGCGGGCGCGATCGTCGGGTGGACGACATGTCGGTGCCTTGCTTGTGCAGCTTGCACGCGCGGATGGCCTGGCGCTTCTCCACCCCTCGCTTCATTGGGCGAGCATGCATTTTTATGCTTGACCCAGGCACCTCAAAGGACGCGCATATATTGTCATTGGCGCACATTCGCGAGGGTGCGCCTATTCTCAGAAACAAGAATACGCGCGCGCAGGCGCGAGCGCGGACGCGGGCGCGGATGGATGGCAGGTGGGGCGGACGGCCAGGCGAGGTCTTGCTTGCGAAGCTTGCGCGCGCGGCTGGCGCAGCAAATTGTAGCCTCTCTTTCCTTTGAGCGCTCGAGCATTTATTCTTGGGCGGGGCAACCTCAAGGACGGCCGCCACTATCACCGGCAATGATTCGCGAGAACGTGCCTCGCGCGGGCCCGGGTGCGAATGGCGGGCGGATGGAATTCGGCGAGGAAGGCAGGTCGGCGCCTCGATCGCGCAGCTTGCGCGCCCTGGGGCGGCGTCAGGCTTGAGGGAAGCAGTGGGCCAGCCAACCTCCGCCTGTCTTGCCACAAGGGGGGCCCGTTCGGGCGCGCGCCGGGCCGCTCCACCCGGCGCCGCACATTCCGCCAGGCGCGCGCCTCGTCGACCGCCAGGTCTGCGCGCGAAGCGCGCCGCGCCCCGCATTCGTTTGCCGCGCGAGTAGAACCGTCGGCGGTAGAAAACTATTGCGCCAAGTGCACCCCGCCCTCTGGAGCAGTGCGCGTCTGCGCGCCAGTTTGCCCTGCGCTTCCTTCTTGCCGCGCAGTGTGCTTCGTCGACGACCAGACAGCTCGCCGCGCGCGGTTCGCGGAATCGGTCGCTTGGGTCGCGGGCGGTGCGCAAGTGCGTCGCGGTGGGGATCGCGGCTTAGATCGCGGGCGGGTCGCGGGCGGGGTCGCGGGCGGGTCGCGGATTGCTCGCGGGGCGGGTGCCGAGCTTATCGCGGGGCTCGTCGCGGAACTCTCGTACCGCCCTGTTCTGGGTCGCGCGCCAGATCACGGGGGGGGCGACGACGGCAAACAACATCAATCGCAACAAGAACACCTCGCAACGCAAAACTCAACTTCAGCCACGCGCCAGGGGCATCCAATGTCCGCTCGCCCCTGCCCCCCACCCTCCCCCCCGACCCCTCCTCTCTCTGATATGCATACTTTTTCGTGAATTTCAGTGGACGCAGGGCGACAGCTCTCGGCAGCTCTCGCCTCATCATTCCACAGGCGCGCCTCCAACAGCTTGCGGAAGGCGAGCGGAGAGAGATGCGGGAATGAATCGACGCATGGGGCGCGGAGAGCAGGATTTTGCTGCAGTTTGAAAGGTTTTTGGCGCTCTCGCCTTGGAGGCGTACTGGCGCTCCAAGACGGCCCAAAAGGCTTCCAGGATCGCCCCAACACGGCCCAACAGGCCTCCGAGAGCGCTCAAAACGGTCCCAGAGGGCCCCAAGACAGCCCCAAAGGCTTCCAAGATGGCCGAAGAGACTCCCAAGACGGCTCCAAGAGCGGACCCAGACGAGGGACGTTAACGGACATGTCGAGCTCTAGGCGCAGGGAGGTCCCCTGGAAGCCCGAAGAGGCCTCCTAGAATCCCCTAAGAGGCCCCAATTAGTCCCCAAGAGGCCCCAAGAGACCTCCCAAGAGGCTCCAAAGAGGCAGCAATTACTAATTTCCCTGGATGTTTGAAACGGTTTTTGGCGTTCTCGCCCTGGGAGCTCTTCGGCGCTCCAAGACGGCCCAAGAGGCTTCCAGGATCGCCCCAACACCGCCCAAGAGGCCTCCGAGAGCGCTCAAAACGGTCCCAGAGGGCCCCAAGACAGCTCCAGAGGCCTCCAAGATGGCCGAAGAGGCTCCCAAGACGGCTCCAAGAGCGGACCCAGACGAGGGACGTTAACGGACATGTCGAGCTCCAGGCGCAGAGAGGGTCCCTGGAGGTCTCAAGAGGCCTACAAAAGCCCCCAAGAGGCCCCCGAGAGGCCCCAAGAGTCCTCCAAGAGGCCTCAAGAGACCTCCCAAGAGGCTCACCAGAGGCAGAAATTACCGGTTTTCATTCGATAACCTAAGGTTTTTGGCGCTCTCGCCCTGGAGGCGTACTGGCGCTCCAGACGGCCCAAGAGGCTTCCAGGATCGTCCCAACACGCTCCAACAGGCCTCCAAGAGCATCCACAACGGCAGCAAAGGGCCCCAAGACAGCCCCAGAAGCCTCCAAGATGGCCGAAGAGGCTCTCAAGACGGCTCCAAGAGCGGGCCCAGACGAGGGACGTTAACGGACATTTTGAGCTCCAGGCGCAGCGAGGTCCCTGGAGGTCCCAAGAGGCCCTCAAAAACGCCCCCAAGAGGCACCCTAAAGGCCCAAAGCGACGTCCAAGAGGCCCTGTCAGACATACCGCCAGGAGACCTAAAAAGATGCCTCCTATCGTTTCACCAACCCTTCCTTGCGGTGCGACTGATCGAAGATGTCTGGGGCACTAAATCGGGTAAGCTCATTTTCCTGGCTTTGGGCTTTCGACTGTGTCTCGCCGGACGCCCTGGTGCGAGCGCTTGTGCGGTTCGGCGTGCCCAGCTTTTTGCCGAAATCGTGCGGTCGATTTACACGAATCGTTCCTTCCGGGTCCGCGACGCTGGGGAGACGTCAAAACGACATCCACAAGAGTTCGGCATATCTCAGGGGTGCCCGCTATCACCATTTCTCTTGTCGATCGTCATCGCAGGGGCTTCCAGGCGACAGACGGCTTCCCAGCCGGGGAGCTCATCTACGCGGACGACACTTTGTTGGTCGGCTCGACCGCCGAGTTCGTCGGCGCTCTGATGATGGCAATACAAGCGGCAGGCAAAAACTACGGACTGACTTTCAATTGAGCCAACTTGGAAGCTTTGCCCGTGCGCCGCGACGCTGACATTCGCAGGCTCGACGGAGCGCAGATCTCTCAGAAGGACAGCGTGGCGTACCTCGGAGGTCTCTTGGACTCTTCGGGCTCCAGCAGCGCCGAACTGAGCTATGTTTGAAGCCTGTGTCGTAGCTAAATTGATGTATTGCCTCCACACGCTGTGGCTAAACGCTTCTGAGAGCAACAAGCTCGACGCACTTCAAGCGCGGTGTCTGCGCAGTGTGGCTGAGATCGGGCATGCATATTACAGCCGCATCTCCAACGAGACCGTGCTGCAGAAATGCCAATGCCGTAAACTTAGCACCATGCTTGCGTACAGGCAAGTGTGCCTGCTGGGGCGGATCGCAGCTCTCCCGAACGACAGCCCCGTTCGGCTCTGCGTGTTTCAATCGCATTCCTTCGCGTTGTCAAGAGGGGAAGAACCAGAAACACGTGGAAGCGGAAGAGCCACGATTTGGCCGTCAGAGCAGCCAAACATACGAACGTTTTGCACGGAATGTGGCAAGGTCCGTCAGGCATGTGGCAAGCAGTTGCCAGACACTATTTCTTCACATAAGCCTTGCCTTCTCACTTTGTCTCCTCCGCCTCCCCTTCCCCGTCTCTTCTGGCCATTCACCTGGCAGCTGTCCTGATGTGTGATTTGTTTTGGCATGTGTTTCAGGGGTGATGTTTGACACCACTTGCCCATGGAACTGGCGACGCCGGGAGGTCCATTGTTTCACAGCGCCTGGCTGCAGTAACGTCAGCGCTTATTTTCCCTGCCCATGCACCTCCGGCGTGCACGGCGTTTTTCTTCTTCTTCTTCCTTTGTTCTTCCCTCTCCTCCTTCTCCCCTCTCGGCGTCAACGACCCTCGATCCTCGAATGAAAGCGCACCGCCAAGAGGCCCCCGAGAGGCCTCCCAAAGACCCCAAGCGACTCCCAAAGAGGCACCTTGTCCATGACCAGCTTCCCCCAACTTGACACAAAAAGCTCTCCAGAGACCTGCTCCTCATCCTCATCCCCACCCCTTCCACCTCCTCGTCCTCCCCCATTCACCTTTTCGCTCGCCACGAGCACAAAAACATCGAGTACCAATGATGCAAGATGGGCCGGCGGAGTGAGCGAAGCGATCAAGTGAAGGGTTTTGAAGGGTGGGGGACCTGTGCGGAAGGACGGCCTGTGCCCGAGGACCGAGGCGGAGCAAGGGTTAGAAGTCCTGGACCTGGGTGCGCCAGGGAGGGAGGAACAATCAACCCACCAACCAACGAGCCACGAAAGAAAGGGCCCCGACGGCGTGGGCGAGGACCTGTGCGGATGCCTGGCCTGGGGGGGCCCAGGGGCTGAGCCCGAGCGGGAGGACGAACAAACCAACCAACAAGCCAATCGACGAGCGTCGAAAAAAAGGGCTCCAAGCTGTAGAACACATCTGTGCAAGAAAATAAACAAATCCTCCTCGATCATCGAGGAGGAGGAGGAGGAAGAGGATTTTTTAAAACATGAACCATGACTGGCAGCTGTTGGTCTGCCACCAAAGAAAGCCTTGGCGGTGACTGAGCGGGACGGGCCACACGGACAGCAGAGCGCCAAGGACCAAGGAGCCACAAGGCCCCGCGGCACTTACACGAGCAGTTTGCAAGAAGCCACGACCTCCACTCCTCCACGAGGCATCGCAGTGCTCTGTGCCTGACCCGCTGAGCCCAAGTCTGGGGCCTGGCGGGAACTTCACTTGACGGCGTTGCGACCAGGGAAGCTGGCCTCCTCCCCACGAGAGGGGGGGGAGGGGGGGGATGAGCGACGGTCGGGGCGGACTGGCCTTCCAGGTCCACCCCCGCGCCCAGGGAACCCACTGGGTTACCCTGCGCAGCTGTCACTAGGGGGCCCGCAAAGACCCTCCCAAGCCGTGCAACAGGAACAACCTCTGCCCAAAACGGAAACAAGGAAAGGGCGACGTCGGCAGGCAGAACCCCAAGGCTCGGTTTCTGAGGCTGGCTGCGCAACCAGCACCGCCCGCCAGAGCGCGCGCCCGACCCCGCCAGAGACCCCAGGGAGAAAAGAGAGAGAACCTGGGGCAGAGCAGCGGTCGGGACGGACTGGCAAAACCGATCCACCCCCGTGCCCGAAGCCCACAGGGTGAGCCCCTCCGCATGCAGTGAAAAGGACGGCCAGCCGCTGCAAGCTGGCGGAACCCCTAAGCTCGGCTGGCTGCGAGACACCAGCACCGACAACCTGCAGACGACCAAACCCCAGATCGAACCCGCAAGTGGCCTGGCCAAACAGAGCTTCCGAAATGCACGTGCAGCGCTTCTTCCCCCACACATGGGGCGCCTGATACGCGCGCAGGACGCGCGCGCACACACTCGCACAAATGCTTGAAATACCCTAGGCGACGCCTGGATGACTCGGCCATGCTCGCCCCTGGTGTAAAGAGCGCCAGGGCGATGAGCAAGCCTCATCCCTGACACGGGCCTATTAGGTCATACCGAGAAAGACAAAAATGTCGGCACACAAGAAAGAATAGTTAGTCGGAGACTCCGCCCCCCTCTGAACCAAACGACAGAGTCCGGCTGCTGGAATTCTGCTTCGATGGGCATAAAACAGCTCAGGCGACACTTCTAAACCAACCCCTTCAAGCTTAGGGCGTCGCCCCTTCAGCACTCGGCACCCCCGCCTCTCTAGATTGTTGAGGGCCGGGGCCTGACATTGCATCGCCAACATAGCCAAGGGTCCCAAGGTAGGAACTGCCTAGCACTTAACGCAAATGAACAAGCGAGACCGATCGCTGCAATCGAAACTCAATAATGCGCGCCCTCAGGCTCCTACTTTTTGCAACAACTCTGGCAGTTCTCCCGAGCAGCCCTCGGCGGAAGGCATCTCGCTCTGGCCAAAAACAAAATCAGGATTGTGTCGTCTTATCTTGGGGCACACTTCGCATCTCCAATAAGATCTGTGCCATTCCCACACATGAGCAGCAGAGGGTGGGGAAGGAGGCTTCTGTCGAGGCACTCTGGGGGGCAACTGGACACCCGCGAGGTCCAGGGCGGGCCGCAGGGGCAAACTACGGGCCACGAGTAAACACGCAAAACGTGAAACCTTCACCAGCCATTCTGCATGGCCCCATTCGGTGGGATCCTCTCTTGGGCGAGACGAAACGCCAGACTTTGCTGCTGCATCGGCAGCGTCGTTACCGAATTTCCCCCACTGTTGCTGCTCAGTGAGACCTGGGTAATCTTGCACATGGGCTTTAACTTTAAAGAGTTGCTGCAACAAAAAATTTGAGCCAGAATCATTGTGCCAACGTAAACTCGCTTATACGAAAAACGTTCCGTCTGTGGCATCTGAAATAGATCCGCGACGTTTTTACAATCAGAAGAACCTTCAGCCGGCCCGCAATATTGTCGGCCACCATCGCCAGAGCCCCAAATTCTCCGGCCTGGGGAGTCTGTGTGGGGGGGTCCCCAAACTGGCCCCGCGACCCTGACTAGCTGCTTGTGTTTCCCTCTGGTGACCTGTACATGTCCCTAGGAGGCTCTGCTAAGTTCTCTAATGGGACGTCTAGTGCATGCACCGTCCATGAACGTCGCCCCTGAAACTTCACTCGGGCCCCCTGGGAGCTCAGCTTCATGGAGTTGCACTTGAATGCATCCTGAAGTCCTTGGGCGCGGCAGTCGATCCCCATGGATGCTCGAAGACTCCCTCTGTAAGCAACAGCGCTTCCTTAATGTTGTCATGATCTAAGGCGAGGGGCGCGTCTATGAGCTGCTGATCGACTAGATATTCCCGAAGATCGCTGCAAGCAGCGCATTGCCAGGGTCGGCACCGCACTCCATCTGGACGCTGATTGCAGAGCGGGCACTGAGGCGAGGGCAGCTGGCAGCTCGATTGCACGGTCTCTCGTCCAGAGAGCGCCGCACGCGAGAGACGTGGTGCAGCCCTTCTCGGAATCAGAAAACTTCTTTGACCGCAGGGAACCTGCCGCGATGTCGAAACACGCTCGGCCCTCGGCCCCTAGGTTTTCACCAGCATCACGTTCGAGCTGCCTCAACACCCCTTCTTTCAACGAGGTCTTGGCGAAGGCGGGCGAGCACGCAGTTAAACTAATGTCATCCTAAAAATCGCCCCTCGTCATGCTGAAATTCGGCATCGACCACCCAATCCGCTGTGAACTCATTCTCATGGCCATCATGGGGCCAGCAGCTCTCCTCCGAGAAAGCTCCGCCTCTGGAACAGCGAACGCCGAGCCCCAAGCTTCGCGAAGGACGTTGCAAGGGAGGGTGTGCGTGAGCTGCCGCAGCTGAGTGGAGTGCACCTCCTTGGCGTATCTGACAGCTGGTGCGACAGCTCCGAACCGCGATGGGGTCGCCGCGCCAGATGAAAAGGGCCGTCAAAGACCGCATTCCTGCCGACGGTCGAAAGACAGATCCTAGACTTCTCCTGCGCGAACTCAACTCCTAATCTGAAACACCATGGCCCTCCGAGCCGTAGTTGAGGCCAGCAATCGGGCCACTGGTATAGACCTGCCGGATATGAGCACCGAACGCATTCCTGGCTCTCGTGAACCGCTTCTTCCGTTGTTTGAACAACTTGGAAGGATCTCGACGTTTCTTTCCTCGCCCTCTCTGTTGTCTGCTCCGCCCAGCAGCGCTGTCGACCCCTAAGTCGACGGCGGAATCAGCGAGCGTAGCCCCTCCGCGCTTACCTGGGGCCTCGTGCGCAGCGCGACCTACCTAGGCAGAAGAACAGATAACAATAGATTATCACGGGCAACAGCCGACTTCATCCCCGACGTCAACCCCAAGAAAAGCTGGGCCGCAGCATGGGTGATGTCCGAGGTGACTTGCTTAGCGCTCCCAACCGAGGATATGCCGTAGTCGTCGATGTATATATCGAGGGTAGTCGTAGGAGGGAGTGAGGTCTGGTCTACAGTAGGGATCACATACACACGCACATGCGACGCGGCGGTAGAACATCCAGGGATCACTCCACTCTCAGCAAAATGTGGCCCGACCCCGCCCCCACAGTACGGCGCTAGCGAAAGCGCGGCCTGCTGTAAGGCAGCGGGATGTGCCAGCCGCGGAGCGGTAGAGGCGGGCCCTCAGGAGACGATGATGACGATGGCGGCAGCGGTGCAGCCCCCCCATTTTGCTGCTGCGCTGGCCGCATGCTCCTCCCGCCGGCGTTGACACGCCGGGCGGGCCCCTCCTTCCGCCACGCGAAGCGGGCCTCGCCGCGGCGCCGTTAGACACCAAGGCAAAGCCCCGGGTGGGCGGGCAAAAGAGGGCCCATTCGGGCCCTGGGAGGGCTTTGAGCCCCGAAGGCTTGAGCGGGAGAGAGGGAGAGAGAAGGCCAGGCAGAGGCAGGAGCCGGGAGAGGAGAAAACCCAAGCCGACTGGGGAGGGCGGGGTCCAACCGTTTAGGACAAACAACTAAGACCCCGCCCCCACAGTACGGCGCTAGCGAAAGCACGGCCTGCTGCAAGGCCGCGGGATGTGCCAGCCGCGGAGCGGTAGAGGCGGGCCCTCAGGAGACGATGATGACGATGGCGGCAGCGGTGCAGCCCCCCCCATTTTGCTGCTGCCCAGAGGTCCTTATTTTCTGAAAAACTGATTTTTTTCCAGTGGTTGTTTTTTTTCAATTCATATGCGGTGTACGGAAAATTTTTCAGTTTTTTCAATGGAACTGAAAATACAGAAAATTTTCAGTTATATTGTAGACAATTATATATAAAACACGTAAACTATGACAAAATATCATAGCTCGTCGTGGACCCTCCCCTGCTCTCGCCTCCCCCGCTAGTGCTGCAGCATCAAGGCGGCGCCAGCGCGACCGCCTGCGCGCGACATGGCCCTGCGCGCCGCCATGCTGCGCAAACGCACCATGGAGGAGCTCTGGGGGGAAATTCTTGGGGAATTTTCAAATAATTTTTTGACACCAAAAATGCCTGCGGGCAATTTTCGGGCAAAATTTTGACCTGAAAAATGCCCGCGGGCAATTTTCGGGCAAAATTTTGACATGAAAAATGCCCGCGGGCAATTTTCGGGCAAAATTTTGACCTGAAAAATGCCCGCGGGCAATTTTCGGGCAAAATTTTGACCTGAAAAATGCCCGCGGGCAATTTTCGGGCAAAATTTTGACCTGAAAAATGCCCGCGGGCAATTTTCGGGCAAAATTTTGACATGAAAAATGCCCGCGGGCAATTTTCGGGCAAAATTTTGACCTGAAAAATGCCCGCGGGCAATTTTCGGGCAAAATTTTGACCTGAAAATTGCCCGCGGGCAATTTTCGGGCAAAATTTTGACCTGAAAAATGCCCGCGGGCAATTTTCGGGCAATTCTCGGGCAATGTTCGGGCAATTCTTGGGCAATTTTCGATCAACTCCAGAGAGTTGCTCGAATGTTGCCCGAAAGCTACCCGAAAATTGCCCGAGGTTTCCTGCTATATGCATGTCCTTCCCAGGACGGCGCCGACGGTGGCGCGGCGGCCAGCAGCGGGGCTGCTCCGGCGGCGGCGCAGGCCCGCTTTCAAAATGAGAGGAGGAGGCGGAGGAGGAGGAGGACGAGGGGGAGGAGGAGGCCGATGGAGGCGGAAGAGGAGGAGGAGGAGGAGGACGACGAGGAGGAGGAAGAGGAGGAGGAGGAGGAGGAGGAGGAGAGGAGGAGGAAGGAGGAGGAGGAGGAGGACGAGGGGGAGGAGGAGGCCGATGGAGGCGGAAGAGGAGGAGGAGGAGGAGGAGGAGGAGGAGGAGGACGAGGAGGAGGAAGTGGAGGAAGACGAGGAGGAAAAGGAGGAGCAGGATGAGGGTTACGAGGGTGAGGCAGATCAACAGAGGGAAGGGTGAGGTGAAACGGACTCAGAATACGCACGTGAGCTCGCACGCGAACTCACGTGCGCATTCGGGGTTGGGGCCGTCGAAACCCGCGCGTATGGTTTATGAACCGCGCACGCGGGTTTCGACGGACCCAACCTCGACAGGGGCTGTCGCATGCTCCTCGACAGGGGCTCGGCATCATCGAGCCCCGCGTCATCTGCACGCCCATCGACCTCAGCAGCGACAGCGACGACAAGCCGCTGCTGAAGGTCGCGCGCACGGACCCAGAGAGTGCAGACAGGCTCGCGCTGACTGACGCGCAGCAGCACGGACGCGTCGGCTCGGCTCAGGCTCGAAACGGGTTGAACGGTGTGTGTGTGTATGTGCGTGAGTGTGCGTGTGCGCGTGTGTGTTCGATAACCGATGGCACGGTGACAATGTCGGGCACCCTCCTCCCCTTGCCCCCCAACCCCTTCGAGATTCTTACCTTCGCTGTCCCGCGACGACGGTTGGATGTCTGGCGTGCAAGATATCCAACCGTCGCCGCGTGTTGTCTCCCCCCCGCCTCTCCAACATTCGCCTCGAACGGGTCCAAAGTATGTACGTGTGTATACATGCGTATATACGTGCATATATACGCCAAAGTACATGCGTATACACATTGTTTATATTCACATACACACCTACATACCTACATACATACCTACGTACATACATACATACATACCTACATACATACATACATACATACATGCATACATGCATGCATGCATACATACATACATACATACATCCATACAGACAGACAGACAGACAGACAGACAGACAGACATACACGTGTCTATGTACACATCTCTCTATATATGTGTATATATATATGTATGTGTGTGCACCCGACTGCACCCTACTATAGCCCGTCGTTCTCTCGGAGCCGCTGACTTTACCCTGCGGCCCCTTCTGCCCGTTCCCGCAGGCCCCGCCCCAGTTCCAGAACGCAGCGCTGCCCGCCACGCAGCAGGACGAGACGGGGCCGCCTGCGACAATTGCGCCAGCTGCCATGACGGCAGCAGGGAAGAAACACGATAATGAGGGGGAGGAGGAGGAGGAGGAGGAGGAGGAGGAGGAGGAGGAGGAGACGGAATAGGAGGGTGAGGATCGGACGAAGCTGAGGGGGAGGAAAAGGAGCACAAAGAGCGGATAGGAGATGAGGGGAGTTGAGGGGAAACTCGAGGGTGGGAGGTCCTGGGGGGTCCCCTGGAACCCTCTATAGATGGAAGGGATCCTTGAGGATGGGAGGGGTCCTCGAGGATGGGGGGCCCTCGCCTCCCATCCTCGAGGATCGGGGGACCCTCGAGGGTGGGAGGTGGGCGGTGGGGGGAAGGAACCGCCTCCTCCCGCACCCGCCCCGCATAAGGCAGCGCCATCGGACGACGAGCTCATCCAGGAAATGTTCCGCGCGGACGTGCAGCAGGCCGATCGGCCTGCCTTGTTGCTCCTGGTTCTGTGCATTCCTCTTACCGTGCGCCCCTCGTCCCACCTCCTCCCGATCAGCCACTCGTCCAACATCCCACTTCCCTCCTCCCTCGTCTGCCCTCCGCCCCCTCCTTCCGGGCATTTCAACCATCCCCCCACCTCGACGTTAACGTTGCTCGTTGGTGTATCGTCGGCGCCCGCCTCTACGTCAGCTTCCTCCTCCGCCTCCTTCTCGTCGGCGTCTTCCCATCATCCGTCTCATCGGGTTCATCCGTATCCTCCACCTCCTCCCCCTCCTCAATCATCACCATCAGGATCAGCATCAGCATCATCATCATCAGCATCATCATCATCAGCATCATCATCATCAGCAGCATCATCAGCAGCAGCACCATCTTCCTCCTCCTTCTCCTCCTCCTCCTCACGTCTTCTCCTCCTGATCCTCCTCCTCCTCCTCCTCCTCCTCCTCTTTAGTTGTTTACTCACCAGGTTCCGCCATGCCATCCTCCCCCCATCTTCCCTCGTCAGCAGCTGGCTTGGATCAAGATGTCCTCGCCAGGTGCAGAGACGGCCCCAGGGCCGCTCGGTTCAGCCCTGCTCCCACACGTGACGGGCCCGAGTTTCTGCACGTACGGCTACGATGGCGGCGTGAGTCGGCAGGGCATCGAGGGCCACATCAAGCTGATCAGGAGCTTGGTCCAGGTGGTGAATCGGACAAACACCGCCGACCCTTCTAAATGTATACCCCTCCGCCCTCCACGTGGAGGAGGGGGGACTTACGGGAGGGCGGCGGGGGTGAAGGGATTAAAGGAATGAGTGGAGGAATGGGGGTAATGGAGGAGTGGGGGAATGGAGGAGATCGGAGGAGGAGGGGAGGAATGAGCAATGGACGAATGGAGGAAATGGAGAACGGAGTGGATGAACGGAGGAGTTCGGAGGAGGAGTGGATGAATCAGCATGTGCACAAGTTGTGTTCTCACCCTAGGTGAATAGCACCATGTCCTTCAAGAAGGACGCGTGGTTCCAGGCTCTGAAGGAGGTCGCCAGGCACAAGCCACTGGTGTTCAGGAGCAGGGGGGAGATGACGACGTGGCAGGCCGAGCTGCACAAGCGCTTGAAGACGATGTGCCGCCACGCTAGCCAGTATATGATCAAGGACACACCCCCCAAATGGTTCAAAGCGCTGGCGCTCCCCAAGCCCGAGAAGAACGTAGAGCCTGGCGACGACGCCGACGGGGACCAGCACGAGGACGAGTTCGACGAGAAGAACGACGAGGAGGGCGGGGAGGAGGAGGACCCCGCCGACTTCGAGCCCGACGTGGAGGTAGACACTGGCGCTGCCAAGACCCCCATGTATGACTACGGGTACGACGGGGAGGCTCGCTGCGCGTTCCGCACGCGCACGGACGGCCCGAAGAAGCACTTCCCCGAGTATGCCGTCGAGATGCGCGAACCTCCAGATGCAGCGCCTACAGATTGCATGCTGGCAGTGTTCAAAGGCGCGTCTGGCTCGACAGAGGAGGCGGTGAACGTGGCGCAGGTGACCGTGGCCAAGTGGCGATCGGGTCTCACGCAGCCGAAGGCCAAGGCGAAGCTGGGCACGCCCATGAAGAAGAAGAGGAAGAAGCAGGAGGTGAAGACGACGAAGATCTCCGACGCGGGCCCAGAGAGCAGAGCCGCAAGCAGCGGTGCAGGCACGAGCGAGCTGAAGTCCAGACGCTTGCCCGACAGGCAGGGGTGGCTTGGCAAGAACAGCAATGATGAGAAGGTCGAGGCGCTGATCCGCAGCAATGATGTCAGAGGCAAGCCGCCCCAGCGCCTCGCCGTCGTCCAGGTGAACGGCAAGACGGTGATCACCATCAATGTGGACAAGTTCGAGGCGACGGCGGAGACGACCTCCCAAGCTGCTGCCCTGGCATGGGCATCGACAATCGCAGTGAAGCTGGCGCGCGGGAAGATCGATCGAGAGGGGGCCATCGCCATGAAGGCCGCGAAGCTGGATCAGGTCGGCGGCAATGTTGTCATGAAGAGGCCGTCAACTATGTTAAAGAAGCCAGGTGCCGCTAAGTGCGCTCGCCCGAGGCCTTCTGCAGCGCCTGGCGCCGGCGAGGAGAAGCACACGGACTCGAACAAGGACGTTGACAAGGGCGCTGCCTCTGCGACCACTCCACCCGTGACCAAGCGGGCGATCTCGCCCTCCGCCCAGAGGACATGCCTGTCGCCGCCGACCCCGTCGTCGGATGAGAATGTGGGTGCGGCGTCAGGCTGATGCGAGGGCGATGCGCACAGGCGCTCGCTAGCTGTTTGCGCCCCGCACGGGAGGGGTTGGGAGGCGGGACTAGAAATAAGGTGAGGGGAGACATAGTATGAACGATAGGAATGTTGAGGTTGAAGGAAAGAACCAAAACAACAAGGAACGGGAGGAACGGAGGGAGGACGGACACCGTGCCAGGGGCAGCTTGTGCATCATATGTTTATGCACGCGTCGTGCACGCAGCGCCGCAGTGGACCACGTTTGAGTCCGAGGGGATTCCTCGCCAGCGGCATGGTCTGTCGCCGATCGTGGGACGAACAGGCCAACGACACACCCCTGTACAGCGCAGGAAAAGCTCACGAGTATGTATGCGTATTACGGCATAGGTCACATTCACACTAGCACCAACGCGCGTGAGCGTAGAACAGCACGCAAACCTAAAGCAAGAGGGTGCATAGGGAGAGGGAATACCATACGACATAGAACAGCGAGAGATGCAGAGAGAGACGCACATACTCAATGTCTATAGAGGGACGAGGGTGACATGACCTCACATTTTCATATAAAGAATACATAGGTGATAAAGAGAACGAGAGAGAGAGAGAGGGAGAGACAATCAGAGATAGGCACAACCTAACAGCACCACCGACACACGTGAGATAAATTGGGGACGCATCACTTCCAACCCCGTCATCGTCCCACCACCACCCTGTCGCCACTCCGCCCCCTTCAACGATCCCCCGCCGTGACGGTTGTTTTACCGATTCCCGTATGTCTCAACAATACCTTCTCTCTTCCGTCATCCCTCCCGTATGTCGCCCTCCACCCGCTCTATCTACCTCACGCTCCCTCCATGGCTGTGTTGGTCGGCATGTGGCTATAAAGTATATGCCGATCTCAGTATGTGTGTGCATACACGCACGTATGTGTGTACATATATGTATATATATATATGTATATATACATGTGTGTTCTCCCCCTCCCTCCCGCACGCTACTGCGCATGATATAACGATATAGTCCCATGTGCCTCCCTTTATCTCTCTATATCTCCCCCCTTGGTGCAGCAATATCTCAACCCGTCTTGCTCACTAGCTCCCTCTCGTTAGATATCGTTGCCTCTGTCTCGATCCCTCTGTCCCTGCGTCTGTATCCGTATCCCTCTCCATATCAGTGGGCCGTGGCTCGCCACGTCAATCGATTGGTTGTGCCGAGAGTTGTCGAGGCTACCCGCCCAGCTCAGCCCGCTGTGAACTCGCTGCTCGGTTTTCCCAGCTTTCGATCCCCAGGGCAAGGAGGTCCCTCGGTTGCCGACATCGCCTTATAGTTACCCATCGCCGAGCGCCCCCGTCGGCGCCCGCCCCGGCTGCGCTTCCCGCTCGCCCTGCCCCGTTCACCCCTCCGACGCCCGCGCGCCAGGCGAGTGGCCCCGTCGGGCAGAGCATGGGCGCCGCTTCCTTCGTCATCCCGCAGGCCAGACGCGGGGGGGAGGGAGACGGTCGCAAGGACGGACGACAGCCCTGAAATCGCCTGGCCTGCATGTAGGCATACCTCCAACGCCCCCACCCCCACGCACACACCTCCTCCTCCTCCTCCTCCTCGAAGGGACCCCCCCACCCCCCCCATTCTCCAAACCCTTCGACCTCCCCGCCTATTCCTTGAGCGCTCCTGCTCGTCGGATGGCGAGTGGTGGTGAGTTGGTTGAGCCTACGCCGTGATATCGATTGCAGTTGTGACTTGCCGCAGTAGGCCTTAAGTTGAGAGCTGCGAGTGGAGTAAATCGGCCGCAGGCGGCCAACTTCGAGGGTCAGCTGATGAAGGCCTTCATGGACTCGGGCGCATTCAAGGTGGAGAACGAGGACGAGGAGGGAGACGATGCGCAGGACATCATGGATGATGAGAGGGACCTGAATCTGGAGGCGGCGGCGGCGTCTGGGTTCGACATCGGCAGCACTGGCCCCATCGGGAAGAGGTACGCCCTCTTTCGTCGCAGCTGCGCAGAGGAGAACGCGAGGTACCAGAGCTTGGACCCGAGTGGCAAGAAGAAGCGGGTGAAGCAGTGGGCCGCTGAGCAGTTCGACCAGTACCAGGAGACGTCGTCTCAAAACTGATGACGATGAGGATGCCCCCCCCTATACCCAAGCACACGTGCACGCATGTTCCCTCTCCCATGTTCCGCCCTCCCGCTGCATTTATGTATGTATGGTTATGTATATATATACATATGTGCATGCATATGCGTGCGTGCGTGTTCG